>CAVMKL010000150.1:0-65511 GCA_963682175.1 Triglochin maritima
CCTCCGCTCCATGCCCGAGGTGCTCGAGGCAATGATGAACCGATCCGATGGAGGAACCCGATGAACCCCTGGTACCAGAACATGCTCGACGCCCAGTACGCCCGGCACGACCGTGAGTGCCAGGACGGGGCCGAGTGCAAGATGCGCGAGCGCCACGTGAAGGGCACGTACATGCCGCACGCTCTCCGCGACCGCGTGGAAGAGCTGCAGCTGCTCAACTACGACGCCCGGAAGCACCTGGAGGACATGGCCGACAGCCTCGACGAAGTCGTAACCCAGGAAATGATTCACGCGCAGCTGCTCGAGGGCATGAAGCTGCTCACTCCGTTCGCCGAGTCGTCCCTCGTGCTCGTCAACGCCGAGCAGCTCGCCGACTACTTCCAGGAGACCGTGTACCGGACGTCGTCGAACTTCCTGACCGCGCTCGACGCCGCCGGCCAGCCGCTGCTCCTCTGGGAGACCGAGGACGGCGAAGTCATCCGCCAGGGCGTCCCGACCGCCGACGAGCACGGCGGCAACTTCGACAAGAACAGCGGGTACGTCACCGACGCTCACTACCCGATCACCGTGCTGCACCCGACCCAGAAGGACGTCCGACCGTGACCGACTACACCCCGACCCCCGACCAGACCCGCGTGGTCACGAAGCTGGAGGATCTCATCGCGAAGGCGTTCGAGGCCCGGCCTGGCCTGTACTCCGACGTCACGCCGCGCGCGAACGGCGACGTGAAGATCCGGCTGCACACGATCCTGGCGTCCGAGTTCGAGATCTCGCCCGAGGAGGTCGTGCAGACGAAGGACGAGCTGTTCGCGCAGCTCATCGCCACGATGATCGGCCGGGTCGTGGAGGCCGGCGTCGACGGTCTCGGGATCCGGGAGCAGCTGCAGGCCGAGGCCGTCGAGGCGCTCAAGATCCAGGAGGCGTCGTTCCGGGCCGCATCTGCTCAGCAGCTCCGCGACCTGCAGACCCGCATGATGATGCTCGTCCCGAACCCGCTGCTCACGAAGCCGATCCAGAACGCGTTCGAGGCAGCGATCGAGGGGGCGTTGGGACGATGAGTGACCCATGCGTTCATCTGTTCGACGACGCTGCTGACGTCCGCGGTGACGACAACGAGGCGACGTCGGTCTGCTGTGGGAAGCGGTGGATCCACATCCCGTCTCAGAAGCTGTGGACCGTGAACCCGGAAAGAGCCACGTGTCGCGGGATGAGCGAAGAGCCCAGCCCGACGGCCGCCGACGTCATGTCCGCGGACGCCGAGCTCGACGCCACGTTCTTCTCCCGGCACCGCGAACTCCGCGCACAGCAGAAGATCTACGGACCGGTCGCTGAGCAGCTGCCTCTCCTCGTCACCGGGGAGATGAAGCGCACCGCGATCGTCGAGGCGTTCATCGAGTTCGTGAAGGTCGGCGGGACCGCGGAGCAGCTGCGCGAGATCTCCGAAGCGATCGCGAAGGGGATCCCGGTCCTCGCCGCCAGGAAGTGCGGCGCCCAGGCCGACGTGGTGATCGGCACGCAGCACCACCTCGTCTTCTGCGAGCGGATGTCGCACACGACCGCGGCGCCGCTCAACGACCCCGAAAACGAGCACCGTTCGCCAGCGCTGCCGGGCTACATGTTCGTGTGGTGGCCCGGCCAGGGGGTCCGCCTTGAGCAGCGATGACCGCCGGCCGATGCTCCGTCTTCGGACGACGAAGTGCTCGAAGGGCCGGCACGCCGAGTGCACGGGTCGCGGCACCCTGTTCGGGACCGCGTGCCAGTGCGTGTGTCACGAGCCCTCGACGGCCGTGAAGGACGCCGCATGAGCGCGCACGCCGTCCTCCGGTGCGACGGCCCGCACCACCAGGAGGTGTCGGTCTCCGCTCTCGCCCCGACGCCTCAGGCCGCGCTCCGCACGCAGGCCCGGATCCACGGGTGGAAGTCAAAGCGGATCCGGATCGTTCCCGATGACGGTCGCAAGCCGTTCTCGATCACGGTCGACCTCTGCGCGGTCTGCGTCGCCGAGGGGTACCTCAAGCAGCTCAAGTCGGCCCGGCCGGCGACAACCGAAGGGAAGACCGATGGCACAGAGAACACCGATTGACGTACGGAAGGACGTGCTGATCGGCCAGGAGCCGCTGTTCACCGGCATCCGCGTCGACCGTGACGGCACCGCGCACGTCTCGATCATCACGCTGGAGTACGTCGTCCAGCGGCGTCAAACGCTGGAGGACATCGCGTCTCGAGCGGTCAATCGAATGGGCGGCTTCGGGAAGAAGATCGACGCGGCGACCGACGCCCTCGTCCTGGCCGGCACGGAGATCGCCACGCTGAACGCCGAGAAGGAAGCCCTGCAGGCCGAGCTCGACCGCGAGCGCCGTGCTCACGCGGAGACGCGTAGCATCATCAGCAGCGCGGTCCGCATCGACGCCGCCCGACGCAAGATCCGACCGTCACGAACAAGCAGGAGAACACGATGACCGCCATTCACACGATGCCCGACTTCTCGCCCAGCCTCCCCGAGGAGGAGAAGGCCGCGATGAAGACGCTGTGCTGCGGGCGCACGCTGCAGGAGGTCCGGGATCTCGCGGCCGCCGATCCGACCCCGGACGTCCGCACGATCTGCGACGAGATCCCCGGCGCGCCGCTCCCGATCGAGACGGAGACCCCGACGCTCGTCGTCGAGTACAAGACCGGCGACCCTGTGAAGCTGCCCTCCGGCGAGCGAGGTGTCATCCAGGGGATCGACGCGACCGACCTCGTCGCGGCGGCCAACGGCGGCCTCAGCCCGTTCTACCGTGTGCGGCACTTCGTACCCAAGGTGACCCGGTTCAGCCCGTCACAGCTCAGCAGGTGGACGGGTCACACCCGATCCGCGGCCGCCCGGGGGACCGCGCCCGACGACGGCAGCCTCGAGGCCCGCGTCGAGGAGGCGCTCGCGTTCGTGCACACGCAGACCGGCGAGGTCGCGACTCGGGTCGAGCTGATCCTCCGGGGCTACCAGAAGCCGCCGATCGAGGAGTAAGCTGCAAGCCTCCCCTCAACAGGTGAGCGTCACAGAAGCCCCGGGTTCCACGGCCCGGGGCTTCGGCGTATCCTCAGGGGTGTACGAGCAGCACACGATCAACACACGAAGGAGTCACCCATGACCGAGCACCGCACCATTCCCACGATCGGCCGAATCGTCCACTACACGCTGACCGAGGGCAACGCCCGCGCGATCAACGACGGTCGCACGAAGGCCGGCCTCGCGACGAAGACCGGCAACGTCGCACGGCAGGGCGACATCTACCCGCTGACCGTCGTCCGCGTCTGGCCGTCGAACATCGTCAACGGGCAGCTGACGCTCGACGGGAACGACGGGTACTGGATCACGTCGGCGCCCGAGGCCGGCACGACGAAGGCGTTCGACAACCGCGGCGAAGTCGAGCTGTTCGATGAGCACGGCCGCCAGGAGGGGTGTTGGAACTGGCCGCCTCGCGTGTAGCCTGATCCCGCCTCCACTGAGTCGGAGCACCAGATCCCCCCGGGAGTCCGCACACACCCACCGGGGGATCGCTCTGTGTACGATGGTCACCTGTCGTCATCTCAGGTCGCAGCTCGGCCCCGACCCCTCTTCCACGGGGCCGGGGCCGTCGGCGTTATGCTGGTCACTCCATAGGAGGAACAGCCCGTGAGTCGGACCCTCGAGCGCATGGCGCTCATGCCCGCGAACATCCGCGCCGAGTTCCTGGCGTCCCTCGCTCAGTCCGAGAAGCAGGCGATCGCGAAGACGCTCGACAGGGGCCTCGGCTCGCGGTTCGGCGAGTACCGGTACAACCCGGTCGGGTTCGTGCACGACGTGCTCCGAGAACCGACGTGGTCGAAGATGGACGAGATCTTGAACGGCGTCCTCCGGTACAAGGTCACGTGCGTGCCGGCGGCGCACTCGGTCTCGAAGTCGCACACCGCGGCGCGCGTCGTCGCCTGGTGGAACAGCGTGCACCCTCCCGGCACCGCGCTGACGATCACCACGGCAACGACGTTCCAGCAGGTGAAGACGATCCTCTGGCCGCACATCCGCAAGATGGTCGCGCGGCACAACCTCCCCGGCCGGACGAACACGACCGAGTGGGTCATCCCGACGGACGACGAGCCGAACTACCTCAGCGCCTACGGGTTCTCCGCGAACGACAACGACGAGGCCGCCGTGCAGGGCCGCCACGCGCCCCACCTGCTCATCGTCGTCGACGAGGCCGGCGGCATCAGCCACGAGCTCGGCAAGGCCCTGTACTCGCTGCTCACCGGTGGTCACACCCGGATGCTCCTCATCGGCAACCCGTCGACGGAGGAGGAGAACACGTGGTTCCAGAAGCGCTGCGAGGCAGGCCGCGCGAACACGATCGTCATCCCGATCCCCGTCTCCGCGACGCCGAACTTCACCGGCGAGGACGCCGGCCTCTGCGCGTCGTGCCCGGTCGGCGTGCCCCCGCACCCGTCGGCCTCGCACCTGGTGGACCAGCTGTGGCTCGACGAGGTGCTCGACGAGTTCGGTGCCGAGTCCGCGTACGTCACCGCCCGCGTCGACGCGAAGTTCCCCGAGTACGTCCAGGACAAGGTGCTGCCGCTCACCTGGCTCGAGAACGCCCTCGTGTCCGCGTGGCCCGACGACGTTCAGGAGCCCGGCCGGATCCGCCTCGGCGTCGACGTCGCGTCGGACGGCGGCGACGAGTTCGTCATCGCCCGCGCGGTCGGCCTCCGCTGCGAGATCAAGCACACCGCCGTCGGCGCCGCGAACGAGAACAGCGAGGACGTCGGCGCTGAGGTTGTCAAGCACATCCTCGCCGCCGAGGCGCTGCACAAGGAGTGGGGCATCGAGCAGGCTGTACGCGTGAAGGTCGACACGATCGGCGTCGGATGGGGTGTCGTCTCGTACCTGGAGAAGCGCCGCGAGGAAGGCGTGCACCACGCGGAGATCGTCGGCGTCAACGTGGCCCGCACGGCGAACGACCCGGAGAAGTTCGACAAGCAGCGCGCCGAGATGTGGTGGAACCTCCGCACGCTCATCCAGCCGCGCCGCGTCCCGGTCACGATCGTCAAGCCGAACGGCCACGAGACGGTCACGGTACGCGAGGTCTACGACGGCCCCGTCCGCCTCGACATCGACACCCGCACCCTCGCGCAGCTGACCGCCCCGATGTACCGCCCGGACGGCACCGGCCGCGTGTCGATCGAGAAGAAGACCGAGATCAAGAAGCGCACCGGTGGTCGCTCCCCCGACCGCGGAGAGGCGATCCTCCTGGCGCTCTACGAGCCGCAGACGAAGGACGAGATCGGCGCGTTCAACGTGATCGGTGTCGCCAAGGGCGAGCGGTCCTGGCGGGAGCTCGGCAGCAGTTGACGGCGTGGCGGCCCTCGTCACTCTCCGGGGGGTGCGGTAGTTTGGTCCGGTACGACGCCAGACTGCACAACCCCCCGTGAGGAATCGCATGACGAACATCGGCAACGAGGTCCAGGCACAGGCCGCAGCACAGGATGCCTCCGAGGATCTGCAGCCGACAGCGCTCCGCGAGATCGGCTCGACCGGTCTCAACCGCTCCGGCGGGTTCATCGGCGAGGAGTACCTCACCTCGCTGCAGGGCACGAACGGCGTCCGCGCGTACAAGGAGATGGACGACAACGACCCGATCGCCTCGGGCATGATGTTCGGCATCCGCCGCGTGCTGCAGCGCCTCCCGTGGGAGATCGTCGGACCGACCGACCCGACGCCGGCCGAGGAGTGCGCGACGTCGTTCGTGCAGTCGTGCTTCGACGACATGGCTACCCCGTGGTCGAACGTGATCGAGGACATCCTCTCGCTGACGACGTACGGGTGGTCGTTCCTGGAGATGAACCTCAAGCTGCGCGGCGGCCCCGACGCGAAGGAAGACTGGCGCCGGTCGCAGTACTCGGACAACCGGCTCGGGTGGCGCTCGTTCGCGATCCGCTCGCAGGACACGCTCTCGCGGTGGGAGTTCGGCGACAACGGCGACCTCCTCGGCATGACCCAGATGGATCCGAACGGCGCCGGTATGCGGACGATCCCGATGGGGAAGGGCCTGCTGTTCCGGACGTCGACGTTCAAGGACAACCCCGAGGGGAAATCGCTGCTCCGCGGCGCGTACCGCCCGTGGTACTACAAGAAGCGCATCGAGGACTTCGAGGGCATCGGCGTCGAGCGCGACCTCGCCGGCCTGCCGATCGCTACGCTGCCGATGAAGTTCTTCAGCACGTCCGCCACGGCTGACGAGAAGCACACCCTGCAGCTGATGCAGAACCTCGTCTCCGACATCCGCCAGGACCAGAACGGCGGCGTCGTGCTGCCTGTCGCCTACGACGAGCACGGCAACAAGATGATCGGCCTCGACCTCGTGTCGTCGTCCGGCTCGAAGGGGTTCGATACCAACTCGATCATCAAGCGGAAGTCGGAGGAGATGGCGATGTCGATCCTCATGGACTTCCTGATGCTCGGGCACCAGGCCGTCGGCTCGTTTGCGCTCGGCACCGCGAAGATCGACCTTTGGACGATGTCGGTCGAGTCCGTCGCTCGCGGCATTGCCGAGACGTTCAACAAGTACGCGATCGCCCCGCTGCTCAAGTGGAACGTGATGAAGGGCATCCGGCCACCGGAGCTCGTCTTCGGCGAGGTCGCGAACGTCGACATCGGCTCGCTCGGCGCGTTCATCGAGCAGATGATCGGCGCTGGCGTCTTCACCACCGGACCCGAGCTCGAGCGGTTCGCGCGCAACGCCGCGAACATCCCGCTCGAGGCTGAGGAGCCCTCGTTCCATGACGCTCCGAATCAGTAGGCGCCGGCTGCCGGCCGACCCCGGGCGGGGACCGCACGACAAGACGCCGAACGAGCCGAAGACCGCCCGCGCGGTCGACGCGGCCCTGCAGCTCGTCGTCGATGCGCTTCCCGAGCCCGACGTCCTCCGAGCATCGAGCGCCGAGCAGATCATCGCCGGCCTGCCGTGGACGGAGTTCTCGTTTGCGCTGTACGAGACCCAGAAGCCGATCGTCGACGAGATCTCGATGGCTGCCATGCGGACGATCCGTGAGCAGCGTCTGCAGAAGGCCGACACGATCATCGACGACCTCGACTTCGAGATCATCGACATGAACGCGCAGATGCTCGCCGAGCAGCAGGCCGGCCGCCTCATCGTCCAGCTCTCTGACGCCATGCGCGGCACGATCCGCGACGCCATCTTCCAGGCCGTCTCGGGTCAGCTGACCGGCTACGACGTCGCCCGCGCGCTTGCCCGCACGATCCCGCTGCACACCGCTTGGGCTCAGGCTGTCGAGAAGTCGCGAGCGAAGAACGTCGAGAAGTTCCTGGCGCAGGAGATGTCGTTCGCGGACGCCACGGCCAAGGCCGACCGGCTCGCCGACGCGTACGCGAAGAAGCTCCGCAACCGGCGGGCGTGGAACATCAGCCGGACCGAGATCATGGGCGCGCAGAACGGCGGGAAGTGGGCCGGCTGGGCGCACGACGTGAACAGCGGCCTGGTCGTTGACGACAGCCTCAAGGAGTGGGAGGAGGGCCGCAACCCGTGCAAGACGTGCGCTCCCCTCGTCGGCGAGCTGCGACGCTGGGACGAGCCGTTCTCGAACGGCATGATGATGCCGCCCGATCACCCCTCGTGCCGCTGCACCGCGCAGATCTTGCCGCCTGACGATGACCTCATTGCCGAGATGGAGAAGCAGTTCGCCGCGCGGGCGGCTGCCGGCGCGCCCTGATTGACCCCCACACCCCCAGTAGAGAGAATGTGACCATGCGAACAGAAGTGACGATGGAGAAGGCAGTCGGGATCGCCGAGGAGCTCGACGACGTCGACTTCACCGAGGCGGTCGCTTCGGCTGTGGACGCCGGGCTCGACACCGTGGAGCTCATCACCGACGACGACGGCAACGTGTTCGTCGTCCGACCCAAGGGCGTCATGATCGCCTGGAAGCCCCCGCAGTGGCTGCGCGAGAAGATCGCCGTCCCGGGTGGCACCGAGTGCGACGAGATCCACCTGACGCTGCTGTCGCTCGGCGACGTCGAGGACTGGACGCCGGACCAGCAGCGCACGATCATCGGCGTCACCACGGAGATCGCCGGGAAGACGAAGGAGATCCGCGGTGGCTTCCGCGGCGTCGGCCGGTTCCGCAACGGCGAGGACGAGGATCCCGTCGTGCTCATCGGAGACTTCCCCGGCCTGAACGAGCTGCGCGAGCGTCTGGTCGCTGCGCTCGGCGAGGCCGGCATCGAGTTCGAGGACAAGTTCGACAGCTTCATCCCTCACGTCACGATCGGCTGGATGGACGCCGAGGTCGACGCGCCGCTGATCGGGATCCAGGAGCTCACGACCGTCATCTCGAACGTGACCGTCTACATCGCCGGCACGCACTACGAGATCGACCTCGACGGGCTGCCGTGGGACGACTACGGCTACCCCGTCGAGCCGCAGAACCTCTACGTCCCGCTGCTCAAGGCATCCGAGGCTCAGGGCACCCAGACGATCGACGACGAGCAGCGGTACAGCTACGGCCCCTGGTACGTCCC
The DNA here is from genome assembly GCA_963682175.1 of Triglochin maritima. Lineage (NCBI taxonomy): Eukaryota > Viridiplantae > Streptophyta > Magnoliopsida > Alismatales > Juncaginaceae > Triglochin > Triglochin maritima. The sequence continues at coordinate 8,546 of CAVMKL010000150.1, forward strand.
CGACTCCGTCGACGCTCACAACGAGTGGGCGACCGCGACCGACGTGCAGAAGTCGCTGTGGGGCTACGTGCAGGGCGGCGATCGCCAGATCCGACTGCAGCACAACGTCGACGTCGTGGCCGGCGAGTGGGTCGAGCTCGCGACGTTCCCGTTCGCCGTCGACGCGCCGGTGCAGGGCCCGGACGGCGTCATGGTGAAGCACCGGTACCCGGCCGGCACCCCGTTCATGGGTGTCATCTGGACCGAGGAGGCGTGGCCGCTCGTGAAGTCGGGCGCGATCTCCGGGTTCTCCGTCGGCGGGACCGCGCAGCGCATGGAGGTCGCGTTCGAGGCTGACGAGCTGGCGAAGTCGGCACTCAAGTAGCCCCCTCCCTTCCGTTGTCCTATGGTGTGATAGCTTGAAAGTCACTCACCCCTCAGGGCAACGGAAGGGAACACCATGCCCCCAATCTCCGACCTCATCGCGCTCGGCATCGCCGTGTGCTTCATCCTCGGATGCGGCGTCCTCATCGGCATCCGCCGCGACGATCGACGAATCGCCGTCCACTGGGCCGAGGACGACTACTCGCTCAAGCAGCGCGGCCTCGAGGATCTCTCGCTCAGCTGCCAGCAGATGTCGATGCGGCTCCTCAGCAACCGCGGCCAGCGGGCGTACACCGAGCGTTGGAACCAGCTGACGGACCTCAAGCGATGACACTGCGAGTGCTCGCCTGGTTCGACTGCAGCCGGCCCGAGTGCCCGTCGACGACGAGACCGCACTCCGAGATGCACGGGGTCACGGCGGTCGGCGCGGCCCGCCGGCACGCGCACTCGCTCGGGTGGCGTCTCCTCCCCCTCGGCGAGCTCTGCGCGACGTGTTGGGACGAGGGCTACCGGCTCGACATGCTCGGCCAGGTGCAGGGAAGCGACCGTGGCTAAGCCCAGCATCGACTTCGAGCGCGCCGCCGAGCTCTCTGCTCAGGGGCTCCACCTCACCGAGCTCGCGCAGGAGCTGGAGTGCTCGAACTCGGCTCTCGCTCGGGGGCTACGACAGCGGGGGATCCCGTACGCGCGCACCCCGCAGTTCATCCCGGGGGCGACACCCGAGCAGCGCGAGCGCGACGACCGGATTGCGGCGCTCACCCGCGAGGGGAAGTCGGCGACTCAGATAGCGATCATCATGAAGATCTCGGAGCGGACGGTCACCCGGGCGCGCGCTCGGAAGGGCCTGTCGAAGTCCGGCGCCCGGGTCGCGACGGACGAGGAGAAGCAGCGGGCACGGGAGATGCTCGACGACGGGATGCCGTACGCCGAGATCGGCCGCACCCTCGGGTGGGCGGGGACGACGATCGCGTCCTGGTTCCCGGGCGAGGGGTGGAGCAACGTTGAGTCGGTGCTGTTCGCGAAGATGATCCACATCGAGAACATGCGCGAGCGTCGGGCGAACCGTTCGCGGACTCCGCTCCGGGCAGTAAGCTGGCACCGCGTTGCGCGCAGGGGACGGGCCGGCATTCGGGTTGACGGTCCGTCCCCGTCTCTCGCCGTGTCGCTCTCGGGTGAGGACACCCCCGGTGGCATGATGGTCGCATGGTAGAGACGCTCGCCCCGCTCAAGTACGGCAAGGTCCGCGGACGCTTCATGGAGCTCGTGGGCGACGGGGCGGACCCCGACTACTACCCGGACGCGGTGCCGCTCTCGGGCACGGTCACGCTGCGCGCCCGGCCGTCGTCGGTCCTGGTGAACAACGCGGTGCCTCGGCCGGCTACAGTCCTCCCGGCTCCGGTCGTCGCTCAGCTCGACGCTGATGGCTACGTCTCGAGGAACGGTCAGCCCGAAGTCTGGGTGCTCGCCTCCGACGATCCCAGCACGAATCCCACCGGGTTCACCTACGAGGTCACGTTCGCGCTCACAGGGGCCGACGGTGGCGTCTCCTACGGCCCCTTCGAGGTGACCGTACCGACGTGGGTCACTGATGCGGACACCGTCGACCTGACGCTCGTCGCACCGCTCGGGACGTCGCCGACGCCGGGCACGATCATCATCCGCGGTGAGACGGGCGCTCTCACCGACGTCGCGATCGGCACGGTGACGACGCTCGCCACCGGCCAGCCCGCCACGGCCGTGATCTCAGGCACGGCTCCGACGAAGCAGCTGGACCTCGGCTTGCCGAAGGGGAACACCGGCGACAAGGGAGACAAGGGCGACGTCGGCGATGTGACCGACGCGATCGTCACAAACCCGGCGCCCGCGACGCTCGCGCTGACCTCGGGAACCCCGTACACGCGCCGCCTGGTGCTCACGAGTGATGTCACGCTCTCGATCGCCGCCGGGACCGCGAACAAGTCGTACTCGATCACGCTCGTCCTGGCGATCAGCACGACGACGCGCACGGTCACCTGGCCGAACAACGTGCAGTGGCCCGAAGGCATCAAGCCCGCGCTGTTCCCCGTTGGGCGGCACGTCATCAACCTCCTCTGGGACGGTGCCGTCTGGCAGGGCGCCGTGGTCGGGATGAACTATGCGTAGCCTCATCCAGGACGCCGGATCACAGCCGTTCCGCAACGAGTTCGGAGATCCTCGCGCTGCTAGCACCCCTCCCGCAGGAACGTCAGCGTGGGGATCTCGGTACGGCTGGGGGGTTGCTCGTCTCGCAGATCAGACGGACGGGCCGCCAGGACAGGGCATCACTGGTTACGTGCGACTCACGGTACCGTCGGCTCAGGGGCGCGGAGGACGCGGCTTCGGCCACCTCGGCAACCCCGACTTCACGACGAATCAGACCAGCGGTCAGCGCGTCTACCCCGGCCAGAAGTGGACCGGCCTGGTGTGGCTCCGCGCGACGACAGGCAACGTCTGCCAGATGGCCCACGCCGGAGCGTTCTACGACGCTTCCGGCACTCGGATCAGCACGTTCACGTTCGGCGCGACGATCATGACGAGCGGCCAGTGGAGCTTCGTGGGCGGCACCGTCACCGTGCCGGCGAACGCGATGTACATGTCGACCTACACCGTGAGCGCGGGCGGGTCCACCGGCAACTGGAAGGCCGGCGACACCCTCGACGGCACCGGCGGGATGCTCGTGCTCGGCACCTACGGCGGGCTGTTCTGCGACGGTCTCACGCCGGGGTGGCGGTACGACTCTGGGTCGAACGGACCGAGTGCCGGCTACCCGTACACGCTGCCGAGCCTGGTCGGACTGCCGTTCTTCCAGACCGAGACCGCAGCGCTCGTCACCCTCCCCCAGGTGAACGCTGATCCGATGGCCGGGTATTCGCTCTACGGCGTGTACGACGCGATCAACAACGACCCCAACCCGGGTGGTGCCACGGCGCAGCTCATCGGCGCGATCGGGGGAATCAACACCCACGGCGCCATCAGCCAGGCAGGAACCGCCGAGCTGCGAGCGCAGATCACCACAACTGCCGTAGAGACCTACTTCCGGCTGTCGAACGCCGGGAATGCAGGAGGCTACTCCAACAGCTATCCGCAAGGTAGATCGCTCGGCCGGCATGGTGCTTCGGCGACCATCACTCCGACGAGTGCGTCCGCTGCGACACGACGTCACGTCATCGACGGCACGTTTGCCACCACCCCGCAGAACGTGGTGTGGGAGGGTCTCACGATGACTCGGGCTGACCTCGGCAGCCCAGCGAACCGATCGACTCCTCTCGCGCTGCTCGTGTGGGATCGTCCGCACACCGTCGACGAGCAAGCCGCCGTGCACAGGTGGCTGGGTGCGAAGTACGGGTACTCAATGGCAGCGTGACAACCCCCCTTGCAAGCGCGAGCGTTACACCATAGTATGAATCTGTAACCACCGGCCGTCACTCCTCACAGGGTGGCGGCCGGTTCCAGTTTCCGTAGAGAGAAGAACCCCTCATGCCCGACATCCCGATCACGTTCCCCGCCACGGGGCGCCCGACGCTCGAATGGTGCGTCGACGCTGACCAAGTGCTCATCATCGACACGAAGACCCACGGCCTCGGCGGGTTCTTCCGCCCGTTCTGGAACGCACGCGAGCACCGCGTCGTCCTCGGCGAGCCGCTCGACTCGCTCATCCCGCTGTACCAGCAGGAGAACGTGTTCAAGGGGATCGTGCGCGTCAACCCCGGCGACTACCTCCTCGTGCTCGGCGTCCGCTACGAGATGATCGACGTCGGCAACGGTCAGGCCGTCGAGCTCGTGATGGCGCGCCACACCGAGCAGGCGTTCTCCGAGAGCCTGTTCCGCTCCGACTCCCTGGTCGTGACCGAATGAGCGACCTGGAGCTGAACATGCTGCCCGAGACGATCACCGTCTCCGGCCACCCGTTGCCGGGCCCGGTCACGCTGACTGGCGCGTACATCAACGAGGAGAGCGGCTGGCTCCTCGACCACGACGAGGCGCAGAAGCTCCTGGAGGCGTGGAAGACGGCGCCGGCCGCCGAGGACGTCGTGCGCGAGTGGGCGTGGTTCGACAGCGCCGAGGTCATGGTGACGTCGTTGCTGATGGAGGGTGAGATCACGATCGACACCTGGATCGACAGCAGCGGGTTCCACACGGCTGACATGCCGTTCGACTTCAAGGTCGAGCGGGAGAACCCGGCGGCGAAGGCTGCGGCCTACGACGAGATCGCGGCGATCCTCGGCTCGGCCGAGACGTGGTCGGATCCGGCCGGGTTCCTGGAGGACATCGCGAAGGTGATGAACGCAGTCCAGCGCAGTCTCGGGGCCCCGCTCGTCGACGGCAAGGACACTGAGTACTGGGAGGCACGAGCATGACCGAGCACATCGTGGTGACACCGAACCTGCGGATCACCGTCCGACGCGACGAGGACGCGCAGAGCCCGCGCGAGAACGGCGACTACCAGATCACCGGGTTCGTGAACATCGACGACCCCGGCCGGCACTGGTCGCAGCTCCCGCAGCTGCACGACGACCCGACCGGGCAGATCGTCGAGGCGCACGAGCGGCTGTACGGGTGGAAGGACCGCGACTACCTGGAGAAGGGCGCCGACCTCGTTATCCGATGGGCGAAGATCTTCCACGGCCTGGTGCTCGTCTACGGCGACGGCGTCGGGTACCATCGCGGCTACTGGTTCTGCTCGCCGGAGGAGCTCGCGAAGAACTGGCCGGACGAGGAGGTTGGCTCGCAGGCGTCCCTCGACCGGCAGCTGCAGACGATCCGCGAGGAGCACGACCAGTACATGCAGTGGATCCGCGGCGAGGTGTCGATCGTGTCGGCTGAGACCCGGGCCCGCTGGATCCGCGTCGACAGCACCGGCACGCCGATCCGATCGGTCGAGCCCAACGAGACGTTCTCGTGGGAGCGCACCGAGCTGCAGATGGGCGGCTGCTACCTCGGCGACGAGTACGCGGCCGTGACCGTCGCCCTCGAGTACTTCGACCTGATCGACGCGACGGAGGAGGACCGCCTGGCGCTCGAGAGGCTCAACGAGGACCGGCCGAACGAGTGGGCCTCGCGATCGCGCCAGCACTTCATCGACACGGGGAAGTACCTGACCGTCGGCGAGGTCACGGCGCTCAACCGGTTCGACGAGGACGAGGTCACGCACCAGTCGCCTCCGGGATCCGCCGGCGTGGCCCCGTGCTGCGGCGTCAACCTGTTCGACCTCCCGCTCCGCGACCGGGTCACGGTCAACGGCTTCGTGACGTGCACGGGGGTGCGACGTGGCTAGGTGGCAGGTGGTTGAGGACGGCGGCGACATCCGGATTGCGCTCGTCACGGCGGCCGGCGTGCGGATCTCGGAACCGAAGAGGCGGTACGGCACGAAGCAGGCCGCGAAGGATGCGTCGAAGCAGGCGAACGAGGGGCGCCGGTCTGGGCCGTCTCGCCCGGGCTCCGATTCCATCCAGAAAATCTAGCCGTAAAACCCTGTACACGTGGTCCGTTCTCCCATAGTGTGAAAGTCATTCACCACCCCTCAGGAGAACGGACCACCGCCATGACCACCACGCTCAAGCTCTACGCCGGCAAGCAGGCACCCGACTACTGCACCCTCCCGACCATCGACGTCGAGATCCTCTCGGAGTTCGAGTGCGCGACGTGCGGCGGGGAGATCCAGTACAACCCGGAGACGCGCAGCTGGGAGCACGACCCCGCCGAGTTCCGCTGCGAAGGCCACGAGCCCCAGCCCGAAAGCAACGACGTCGCGGGCGCCGAGGTGTTCTGCGACGGCACCTGCCGGACCGACCGTCACAAGCCGGTTCTCAAGCCGGTCTGCGCGTACTGCGGCGGCACCGACGTCGAGACCAAGCTGCACGCCTGGTACGACGCGACCGAGTGCTCCCGGTGTGGCGGCATCGCTGGCTACGCGCTCGGCGACTAGTCTCAGCTCCACCCCATCAACCCCTCAGAGAAAGCAGCAGATCATGACCATGCAGTTCCCGAACCCCGAACCGAAGTGGAAGCCGGGCGATCGCGCCAACGGCTACGTCCTCACGGAGGATGGCCGCTGGGTGCCCGAGGTGTCCGCGCCTCCCGCGCCGGCAGCGCCGACCGTGTCCGTGACGATGGTCCAGCAGAAGACGCGCACGTCGCACGGCCTGCACCTGTTCCTGTCGATCGTTACGTTCGGCGTGTGGATCCCGGTGTGGATCATCGTGACGATCGTGAACCGGGGGAAGTGACCATGCAGGCACTCGCGAAGAGCACCAAGCACAGCGTCGAGGACGTCTACCTCGGGACCACGGCCGAAGGCGAGCACGTGTACGCGTCGGTCACCGCCGAGCTGCACGAGGGCCGGCTGACGACGGTCGAGCACGAGCAGTTGAAGTCGGCGTGGGATCTGTCGGTGTCGTGGATGGTCATCGAGCCGTTCTCCGGGTTCAACCCGCGGAACCCGTACGCGAACTCGAGGCGGACGGACAGGCATCTGAGCTCCATCGGCCAGACGTCGCCGGAGGATCGGATCATCGCGAAGCCCGCGATCGACACCGACGACCTCGCGCTCATCGAGCAGATGTGGGCCGACTGGCACCTGAACACGCTGATCGCTGGCTGCGCGCACATGCCCGACCGCGCCGAGCTCGATCGGATGACGCCGGCCGACCAGCCCGAACCGCACGGCCGCGGGCAGGCGATCACCTACTGGGCCATCGACAACATCGTGTGCGAGGAGACCGGCTACCGGTACGGCAGCTCGTGGCTCGTCCGGGTCGCCCCGCAGGACGTCGTCGACGCCGTGCTCCGCCTGATCGCGAGGTACTCAGCATGACGACCGTCCTCGCCCGCGATCTCGTCGACCGCGCACCTGGTGACGAGATCACGACCGGCGTCTACCTGACGTACACGGGCACGTTCGTGCGGGCGTTCTCCTCCCCCAAGGGGACGCGCGTCAAGGTGCTCCTCCGCACCGTCCTCGGCTGCAACGTGTGGGTTCTGCTGCCCGCCTCCCACCCCGTCGAGCTCGTCGAGCGCCCGCTCGCCGTCGGCCAGGCCGTCGTATACGCCTGGCACTGGGATCCGACGCGCGAGGGGTACCTCGACCCGTCCGTCGGCCAGGTCGTCAAGTCCGGCCGCGACACGAAGAAGCGCATCGTGTTCTGCGTGAAGTGGCACGACGGCCGCGAGATCTGGCACACCCGCGCGAACCTCATGCCCCTGCCCGACGCGGTCGTCTTCGCGTACGCACCCATGCTCCTCACCCGGAAGGTCTGACCCATGCACACCGTCATCATCGAGTGGCCCGACGACGCGCTTGACACCGTCGTCCACATCTCCGAGCACGAAGGAGCCGTCGACGTTGCCGCGCTCGTCAGCGTGCTCGAGTTCTTCGACGCCATCGTCCCCGAGGCGCTCAGCGACGAGCTGCGGAACTACCTCACGTACCACCCGCTCGACGTCAACGCGGCGCGCCAGATGGGAGCGGACGACGCCCGCGCATGGCTCGCCGCGATGCACGAGTGCGATGGCACCCCGTGGCTCACGTTCGAGGACGTGGATCCGCTTCCCCCGCTCGGCGTGCTGACGTCCCCGTTCGATCCGCTCCCCGAGGGGTGGGCGCCGTTCCGTATGGGGGCCACGAAGGAGGCCGTGCTCCGCAGCGACTTCGCGATGGCGCGCGACGACGGGATGCGCGCCGAGTTCTACCGGCTGCGCGCGGGCGTCCGCGACGTCACCTACATGGTCGAGCTCGTCGACGGCAGCGAGTCCGACACCGATGTGGTCGCGATGGCCGAGTGGGAGACCAGCGCTGACGGAGGCCGGCTGATCGTCCCGACGATCGCTGCAGCGCACGAGCGGAAGGCGCTCACCGACTGGTGGGCGAAGCGCGGGTCGACGTTCGCCGACGTCTCCCTCGTCGCCGGGAAGGTGTGGGCGAAGTGAGCGAGACCCCGCGGCACCTGATGGCCGCCCAGCGGATCGAAGTGATCTCGATCGTCCAGTTCCCCGACCGCGGCCTGATCCTCCGACACGAGGGCGTCGAGTACCTGGTCGCTGAGGTGTTCTTCCACTACGCCTGGCAGGTCGACCGGTGGGCGTTCATCAAGCCGACGTCGTTCGGGCAGCGAAGGATGGGTCCGAACCGGTGGGCGCCGACGCGGATGCAGCTCAACGCGATCCACCCGGACTACCGCGAGCTCGTCCAGAAGTACGCGCCGACGTGGAAGCCGAAGAAGTTCGTCCGCGAATTGTAGGCCCAGATTGTTGACCCGTTTCGCATCGCCCTATAGCCTGATTGCATGAACGCGTCCAACCTCGGCAAGGCCGGCACCAGGATCGAAGTGGCTGGGATCATCTCGGCCTACAAGACCTACCCGACCCCGTACGGCACGACGACCGACGTCACGATCACGATGCCCGACGGCGGCCGTCTGCGGTGGCGCGCGTCCAAGGATCTGTTCATGGCCGTGGGCGACGCGATCACGGTGCGCGCCACGGTGAACGGATACGACCAGGACGACGAGGGCTTGATCGCTCTCGTCACTCGGGGCTCGGTCATCGACGGGGTGCTCGCGCTGGTCTGATCTCGTCTGTACTGGGGCGGCGTTCTCCTATAGTGTGAACACCATCACCAACCCCTCACAGAAAGGCGCTCTCATGCGCGATATCAAGGCCCCTGCAGGCTTCCAAGTCGAGTTCATCACCCCTCACGGCGCTGAGATCAGTCGGCTCTGGCGCGACGACAGCGACAACGAGTTCCACTTCGAGTTCACCGAGAAGGGCCTCGAGGTCCGCGGCACGGTCATCGGCGACGAGCCGGGCCTGATCGAGTCCGAGTGGCCGGGGGTGTGGAACGAACAGGGCTCGATGGTCATGTTCGACGTCACCCAGTACGGCTTCTGGGCTGCTCTCACCACGCCCGAGTGGAAAGCGATCCGCGAAGTCGGGCACGCGCTTACCGCCTGGTACGACGAGCAGCCTGCAGAGAAAGATCCCGATTCCGATCACGATCGGCGGGTAGAGGAGGATCACTTCTGAGGGGTTGAGATCCTCCTCGACGGCCCCGGTGCTTCATGCACCGGGGCTTTTCGTTTGCCACCGAATGTCGGCGTGTCGGGATGTGCAGGGGGGTGACTGGCGTCCTATCGTTGTGCAAGACGGAAGGATCACGATGCCCCAGAAGCGACCGCAGCGTCAGATGGTCAACATGCGAGTGCTCGAGACGAGCGGCGTGGATCACCCCGCCCACGGTTTCGAGGGCTGGTTGGTCAAGAAGTCGGTCGGTAGCCAGGGTCTCGGATCCCGGCTCGAAACTCTGCTACGGAAGGAAGGCGGCGCCATGCCGAACACGAAGCTCACCAAGGAGGCGCTGATCTCCGAGATCCGTGGCTCCAAGGCGTCCGACGAGATCAAGGAAGCGCTCGTGAAGAGCGTGGACCTCTCTCCGGACGTCGACGCCGCGGCGGCGCTCTGGCGCTCGCTGCGCGACAAGGCCGAGGCCGACGACCCGGAAACGCCCAGCGGCCAGGAGGCGGCGACCGAGCCCGTGGCCGCAGCTGGTACCCCCGCGGTTGCAGCTGCTGGTGCTGACCTGTTCAAGTCGGTGACCGACCCCGTGCTCCGCAAGGCGCTCGAGGACCAGGCCGCGGAGAACGAGTCCCTCCGGAAGTCCCTCGACGAGACGATGGAGAAGGCGGAGGTGGAGCGCGTCACTCGCGTCAACGCCGAGACCGTCGCGTTCATCAAGTCGACGTTCCCCCACGTCAGCATCGACGCCGAAGAGGTCGGCCCGGCCCTCCGCAAGATGCGCGAGGAGAACCCCGAGGCCGCAGCGATCTTCGAGGCGTCCCTCGAGAAGGCCAACGGCCAGCTGGAGGCCGCGAACATGTTCGGTGAGCTCGGTCACAGCCAGCCCGCCAACACGACGTCCGCGATGACGAAGGCGAACACCATCGCCGACGGTTTCGTCGCTGCCGGCGTCGTCAAGACCCGCGCGGAGGGTGTCACGAAGGCGCTCTCCGAGAACCCGAGCCTCTACGCCGAGTACGAGAAGGAGAACCGCTGATGGCTGTCGAGAAGGGCCCGAAGCTCGACTGGGGAGTGGTCGCGAACACCGACCTCACCACGTCGTTCAAGAAGTTCGTCAAGTTCCACGGCACGGCCTCGATCGACGCTGTCGTCGCGGTCTCCGCGGACACGCAGCTCGCTCTCGGCGTGCTGAACAACGCGCCGAAGGCAGGCGAGGCGGCCGAGGTCGTTCTCTCTGGCGTCGTGAAGGTCGTCTGCGGTGGCACCATCGCACGTGACGACCTGATCGGCTCGGACGCCACCGGCGCCGCTGTGAAGCGGACGCCCGGTACGGACGCAACGAAGTACGTCTTCGGACGTGCGCTGGAGTCCGGCGTCGCCGGCCAGATCATCTCGGTTGCCCTCTCCACGGCGACCGCCTACCTCGCGAAGTAGAAGGGGACCGAGGACATGCCACAGCCCAACACCAGCTCGGTGCACATCAGTGCTCCGCTCACGAACGTCTCGGTTGCCTACAAGCAGAACGCCGAGCAGTTCATCGCCGGGAAGGTCTTCCCGGAGATCCCGGTCGACCACCAGGCCGACCTGTTCTGGACCGTCCCGAAGGGCGACTGGTTCCGCGACGAGGCTCGTCCTCGCCCGGACGCCACCGAGTCCGTCGGCTCGGGCTACGAGCTCGCCACCGACAGCTACGTCGCGATCGTCGAGGCGATCCACAAGGACGTCGGTGACCAGGCTCGCCGGAACGCGGACAACAACTTCAACCTGGACAGCCAGGCCACGGAGTTCGTCACCGACCGCCTCCTGCTCCGCCGCGAGGTCGCGTTCAACAGCTCGTTCCTCAAGACGGGCGTGTGGGGCCGCGACATCACCGGTGTCGCCTCGGCACCAAACGGCACGCAGTTCATCAAGTGGTCGGACTACGACAACTCGAACCCGGTCAAGGACATCAAGCGGGAGATCCGCCGGATGGTCTCGACCACGGGCATGAAGCCGAACACCCTCGTGCTCGGCTACGACGTGTTCGACGCGCTCACCGAGCACCCGTACCTGCTCGACAAGTTCAAGTACACGTCCTCGGACCTCGTCACGACCGCGATCGTGGCGAAGTACTTCGGCCTGCAGAACGTGTACGTCAGCGAGGCGGTGCTCAACTCCGGCAAGGAGGGCCAGGCCGACTCGTTCGACTTCATCACCGGCAAGGTGGCGCTGCTCGCCTACGTCGCGCCGACCCCGGGTCTCCTGACCCCGTCGGCCGGCTACTCGTTCGCCTGGAAGGGCGTCTCGAGCGGCATCGGCAGCACCGTCGGCGTCCAGAAGTTCCGGATGCCGGAGCTCAAGGCGGACCGCGTCGAGGGCGAGATCGCGTACGCCAACAAGGTCGTCGCCGCGGACCTCGGCACGTTCTTCTCGGCCGTCGTCGACTAGCAGCAACCCCCTGCATCACAGCTGGCCCCGTCCCTGAGCAATCGGGGCGGGGCCAGTCCCATTTCCAGCAGCACCCAACTCGAAGGAGCACCATCATGGCCCTCTACGGACTGCAGCGCTTCGGCCGCATCCTCGTCAGCAAGATCAGCCTCCGTCCCGGTGGGACGATCGACGCAACCCCCGCGCAGCTCGGCATCGGCACGGCGACGCAGGCTACCCCCGGCCTCGTGAAGCAGGGCGTGGCTGTTGCCAACGCGACGGACGCGGCGACCGCGATCACTCAGTTGAACGCGGCGCTCGCGTCCCTCCGGGCAAGCGGTACCATCGCGCCATGACGTTCTCGTACAACCCGCCCCCGACGAACGACATCGACCGCGTGCGGTTCTGGTCGGGGGACACGAAGGAGACCCCGCAGTCGGTGTCCAACGAGGACATCGCCTACCTGCTGTCGTCCGACGTGCACAACGGGAACATCGCTCTGGTGGCGGCTGACGTCGCCACCAGAGTCGGTGATGCGTGGGCGGCGATCCAGTCGACGAACTCGAAGTCCGTCGGCCCCCTGTCGATCTCGAAGAGCTCGGGCGAGAACGTGGCGTCGGCCTGGTACCGGCTCGCCGAGAAGCTCCGGAACGGTCTGATCCCTGGCACCGGCGGGATCAGTGCCGGCGGGGCCCTGTTCACGGGGAACCCGGAGCCGGTGTTCGAGAAGGGCCTGATGGACAACGGCGGGATCAGCGAGTGGGACCGCCGCTATGGCCGTTGACCCGGAGTTCCTGGAGCTGATGCCGAACCGGGTGAAGTGGCGGCAGAAGGTCGGCCAGAACACGCGCGGTGAGGAGACGTTCGGCCCGGACGTCGAGATCCGCTGCTTGGTCGTCGACGGCCTGGTCGAGGTTGTCGACACGCAGGGCAAGAAGCAGGACGCGACCGGCACGATCTACTGCGACGACGTCTACCTGGTCGAGCCTGTCGACGAGGTTGAGCTGCAGAGCGGCAAGATCGCGAAGGTGTTCCGGATCGACACGTTCTCGGATGAGACCGGTCCGCTGTACACCGTCATCTACACCGGCTAGGAGGGCCTCGTGGTCCAGATCCGAATGAACGCTCAGGGCGTCGAGATTGCTCTGACGCGGTTCGTCTACGCTCAGGATGCCGCTCCGCGGATGATGGAGCAGGCGTTGATGCAGGTGTGCCAGAAGATCATGCGCGAGTCGAAGCGTCGGGTGCCGGTGGGCCGGACGGGCAAGCTCAAGGCGTCGGCGACGATCAAGAACCCGGAGCGGATCGGCACGCACGTGTCGATCACCCTCGGGTACGGCGGCGCCGCGTCGCGCTACGCGCTGATCGTGCACAACATGCCGCGCAGCAACAAGTTCACGAAGTCGGGCACGGGCCCGCACTACCTGATCGACCCGGTCCAGGAGGCGATGCCGGAGCTTGACGCCGAGCTGAACCGCCGGATCATCACGCTGTTCAATCGTTCGATCGGAGCGAAATGAGTTACCTGGACGCGCTGGCCGTTCTGCTCGAGCGGGGCGGGTTCGGCACGCGCGCTCAGGATCTCTTCGTGGGCCTGGCGCCCGACGACTCCGTCACGGTGGACGCCGTGACGTCCCTCATCGGCCGCGCGGGGCCGGTGGAGGAGACGTTCGACCAGAAGAGGGGCCGGCCGAACGTCCAGCTGTATCACCGCGGCAACCCGAGGCGGAGCGCGGCGGCCGAGGCGAAGATCTGGGCGATGTGGAACTACCTCGACTTCGCGAACATGGACGTCACGTACGTCGATGACGACGACGTCGAGCGCACGCAGTCGTTCACGCGCATCGGTCCGCTGTCGACGCCCGATTTCCTGACCACCGACAACGCATCACGACCGGCGTTCACGCTGGACCTGGAGGTATGGCTCGCATGAGCGCAGACGAAGAGCAGTACGACACCGACGCCGAGTACGAGGGGCCCTCGAAGCAGGCGCTGCTGCTGATGGTCGACGCCGCGATCGGTCAGCTGGCGACCGTGAAGATGGTCCTGCAGGCGTTCATGCCCGACGACGGGTCGCTCGCGATCGTCCGACCCGACGTCGACGAGGACGGGAAGATCCGGTGCCGGCACGAGAACACGCGCTCCCTCGGGTTCGGGGGTGGCGCGTTCTGCCTCGACTGCGAGCAGGAACTCGGCGTGTCCCCCGAGCCGGACACTGAGCAGCAACCGTAGAGTGAACGACGAGGAGTGCACCCATGACTGAGTATCGAGCGCTGGTCGGCATGAACATCGAGCCGAAGCACGGCGAGGCGTACCGTGTCGAGCCCGACGACATCCTGCAGGACGGCTTCGATTCCGCCCGCAGCATCGCGCACCTGGTGAGCATCGACGCGATCGAGGAGGTCGTGTGGGTCGAGGAGCCGGAGATCGAGGAGATCGAGGGCACCGCTCAGGTCGATTCTCCGGCGACGGGAGAGGCTGAGGCACCCAGTTCCCCCTCTGCGCCCGCTACGGAGCCCACAGCGACCGCCGGTGACGCCTCCGGCGACGAAGAGGAGGTGACCGGCAATGCCGATCCACGGTAAGAACACGAACGTCGCCATCGGCGGCTACGACATCACGCGGTTCCTCAACGAGGTGTCGGTCACGAACCCGGTGGAGACCGCCGAGACCACGACGTTCGATCAGCCTGGCAATGCGAAGACCTACGTCCTCGGCCAGCGCGACGGCACGGCGTCATTCTCGGGCCGGTTCACCGACGATGTGAAGAACCTCCGCGACATCGAGCTCGAGCTCGACGCTCTCGACTACGGCGCACCGCTCACGCTCGGCGTCGACCGCGGCTTCGGCGTCGGCAAGATCGTCGACATGGGCGCCGCGCTCCACACGGCGATCGCGTTCAGCTCCCCGCTCGCTGACGTCGTGTCGGTGTCCGGTGAGCTCCAGGCCGACGGCGGCTGGCGGACGGGCGTCATGCTCACCCCGAAGGCCGCGCTGACCGCGACGCTCACCGGCGCGCAGGTCGACGACACCGGTGCTGCGTCGGCGACCGGCTGGTCCGCCAACATGCACGTCTCCGGCAACACCCGCAACGGCACCGTGATCGTGAAGGTGCAGCACAGCACCAACGGAACGACGTGGGTTGACCTCGCGACGTTCGACACGATCGCCGCCGCGGCCACGAACTCGGGGCAGCGACTCGTGTCTGCCTCCGACACGACGAGCGTCAGCCGCTACGTGCGGGCGCTCGTCACCCTCGCCGGAACGACCGGTGAGGCAACCGTCCGAGTTGCTCTCGCGAGAAGGAAGTAGGACTCACCATGCCAGCTGTTCACGGCAAGAAGACGTACGTCGCGTTTGACAACGCGGCCGGTACGCTCGTGCCCCTGTCGTCGTTCTTCAAGGAGGCGAGCGCGTCCCGGTCGATCGAGACCGCGGACACGTCGACCTTCGGTAGCACGGCGAAGACGTACGTGCTCGGAATGAACGACGAGACCGTCGAGATCTCCGGCAACTTCGACGCCACCCTCCACACGCACATGACCGCGCTCATGGCCGCGCTCGACGACGGCACGCTCCCGAGCTGCACCGTCGTCGTCGGCCCGGCCGGCAACGCGGCGGGCGCACCGAAGACCCAGCGGGAGTGCCTCGTCACGGCCTACAACTGGAGCGCATCGACGGGCGACCTCGTGTCGGCCTCGATAAGCTTCCAGCGGACGGGTCCGAACGTGGACGCCGTCTTCCCGTAAACCCGGAAGGAACATCATGACCGACAGCACGCCCACCAGCGGGGAACAGACGAACGAAGGCGTGGCTGCGGCCACGAGCATTCCCACGACGCCGTCAGCGGCCCCGGAGCAGCCCGCACAGGCCGCTCCGGAGCACGCTGCGGCGCCGCCGGCAGAACCGGTGCCCGACATCTCCTCGCTCCCGAGCACGGACGTTGCTGCGCCGAAGCTCACCGCGCAGCAGAAGATGCGAGCTCGCAAGGTCCGCACGGAAGAGGTCGACCTCGGAGACGCCCTGTTCGTCCGCGTGCAGGGCTACAACGTGTCCGACGCGATCGACCTCTACGACGACTTCGAGGACGCCGAAGAGGGCGACGAGAAGGCGCAGAAGAAGGCCCAGACGCGGCTCATGCTGCGGTCGACGACGTTCGACATCGAGACGGGCAAGGTGTTCTTCGACGACTCGTGGTCCGACGACGAGATTGACGACCTCCCGATGGACGTCGCAAACCAGCTGCTCGCGGCGGCGAACAAGGTGCTCGGCCGCACGGCGGAGCCGGGAAAAGACTAGCCCTCGACAACCGTCGGAGGCTGCTCTTCCACATCGCAACGCGGCTGACGAGGACGGTTGACGAGTTGCTGTACGGCTCGGCGACCTACCTCCCGCTCACGGAGTACGAACTCATGGAGTGGAACGCAGTACTCACGCTCGAGAACGCCGAGCGAGAGCAGGCGATAGCCGAAGCGAAGAACAGACGAAGTTAGGTTGGCGAGGGTATGGCAAGCACGGTCCTCACGGTCACCGCTCGAGTAGACGGTGACGCACGCGGGGTCGTGAACGCCTTCCGCCAGGGTGGCGATTCCATCCGGGCGTTCAACAACGACGTCAACAAGAATGCACTGACCGCCGGTGACGCTCTCAAGAAGTTCGGGAGCGTCACCGGCAGCATCCTCAAGGGCGTTGTCGGCGTCATCGCAGGGGCGGTGACAGCGGCCGGCGGGCTGGCTACGGCCTTCACCTTCAACGCCATCGGCAAGGGCATAACCCGACTCAACACGATCGAGAACGCGACCTCCACACTGGGGGTCATCATGCAGTCGACGGCGGCGGCCGGCGACGTGATGCAAGAGGTGCTCAAGGTCGTCTCGGGCACCCCGTTCAACCTCGACCAGTTCGCGATGGGCGCGAAGAACCTCATCGCCTTCGGTGTGAACGCCGAGCGGGTGCCAGGCATCCTCCGGGCCGTCGGTTCCGCAGCTGCAGCGTCGGGTAAGGGCGCGGAGGCCGTCGACTCGATGGTCGAGGCGCTCGGTCGCGCAGCGACGCAGGGCGTCATCACTGGCGACATGGTCTCCTCGCTCGGCGACCAGGGTGTGCCCGCGCTCAAGATCCTCTCGAACGCCTTCGGTGTGACCACCGACGAGATGCAGAAGATGATCTCGAACGGCGCGATCCCGGCGCTCGAGGGCATCGACGCCCTGACCTCCGGCATCATGAACGGGACCGACGGCGCTGCCGGCGCGACAGTCTCGTTCGGTGGCGCGATGGAGGCAATGCGCCAGACCTTCGAGGGCGCAATGGGCGGTATGCGAGCCTCGATTGCGCGGTTCGGTGCCAAGATCATGGGGCCCTTCATGCCCCAGCTCACCGACATGGTGAACGCTGTATCGCCGCTGATCGACGCCGCCGGTAAGGTCGTCGGCGTCCTGGCCGACAACCTCGCTGGCAAGAGCGCCGGCATGATCGAGAAGCTCATCGGCTGGATGGGCTCTCTGTCCGAGAAGCTCGTCCTGATCTCCGAAGCTGAGGATCCGGGTGGCGCGATCCGGACCATGCTGCAGGGGCTCGCCGAGGGCAACCCGGCGGTCGCGATCTTCCTCGAAGTGATGGACGCGCTGCAGCCGATCCTGCCGATCATCACCGAGGCGATCCGCGAGGTCGGCAAGGAGCTGCCGGCGCTCGCTGGGCCCTTCGGCGACGCCCTGACCGCCATCACCCCCCTGATCCCGAAACTCGCTGAGCTGGCGGCTGAGCTGCTCCCCGAGGTCGTCAAGCTGCTGCCCCCGCTCGTCGAGCTCCTCGGCAAGTTCGCCGACATGCTCGTCGACGCTCTGCCAGCCCTGTCGCCGATCGTCGACGGGCTCGCCGACTTCATCGGGTTCCTGTCTCAGGACACCTCATCGACCATCGCGGACTGGGCTGACGGCTTCCGCGAGCTCGGTCCCGTAGGCGAGATCATCGCCGACGTCGTGACCGCGCTCGGCGACTTCATCGGCAACGGGCTGCTCGAGAACATCACCGACGGGATCTCGAACTTCCAGTCGTTCCTGACCGACGCGCAGTCGAACCTCGACACCGTGCTGACGGCGATCTCGACCGCTGTCGGCCTGGCCGGCGCCGGAATGGAGGCCACCTGGACGGCGATAACGACCGTCGTGCAGAACACCTGGGACACGATCGGCAAAATCATCGGTGCCGCGATCGGCATCGTCATCGCGTTCTTCTCCGGCGACTTCCAGAAGGTCCGGACGATCGTCTTCGAGCTGCTCGGCTCGATCCGCGATATCTGGCAGTCGACCTGGGACGGCGTGCTCAACACCGTCAAGTCGATTTGGACGAACGTATCGTCGGCGGTCGACACCGGAGTCAAGAACGTCATCAGCTTCGTAAAGGGGATCCCGGGGGCCGTGCAGTCGGCGCTGTCCGACGCGAAGAACTGGCTCGTCGACGTCGGATCCCAGATGATCTCGGGTCTCATCAACGGCGTGAAGGACGCCGCGAAGGGGATCGCCACGGCTGCGATCGACGCCGTGAAGGGCGCCGTCCAGGGGGCGAAGGACTGGCTCGGCATCAAGTCTCCGTCGCGCCGTACCCGAGACGAGATCGGTAAGCACTTCGGCACGGGTGTTGCCGAGGGCGTGCTCAGCGTGAAGCCCGTCGTCGACGCCGCGATGGTCGACCTGGTGAAGTTCCCGCCGCAGATCGTCGACGTCGGCGCTCGGATCACGGACGTCGTATCGACGGCCGCAAGCACGGCGGTCCCGTCGTACTACCAGCCGGCGGCCGCCGCGGGCTCCGCAGCTGCTCAGGGCAGCGGTGGAACGGTGATCGACATCGACATCAACATCGAGGCCGGCGCCAACGTCGACGAGGAGACTCTGCAGCACATGAAGGACGAGCTGACGTTCGCTATCGGCGGGGTGGTGGACAAGTGAAAGCATCAATCGGACCGTTCGTGATGTACTCCGAGCTCGACGAGCTCGCGGGCATCGACGTGAAGAACAAGTGGACCGAGATGGACGGGTGGTTCGACGGCCCGCCGATGGATCCGGACGCCGAGCAGATCCCCGACGGCGACGGCGCCTATGGGTCGGAGGTCTCGTACCGCGGCGCCCGCACCTGGTCGGTGATCGGCGTGACGTATGGCTCGTCGCCGATGGAAGCACGCAAGCAGGCGTGGCGAGCGATCGCCGCGATCTGCCCGGACGGGACCGACGAGCTGTTCACGTTCGAGGACGTCGATCAGACCGAGTGGGCCTGGGTGCGGCTCAACGGTCGACCGCAGGTGCGGCCGTTCACGAACAACCGGGCGCGCTTCATGATCCCGCTGATCGCGGTTGACCCGCGGAAGTACACGACCACCCACGAGGCGAGCACGGGCCTCGCGACGCCGACGTCGGGTCTCGTGTTCCCGGTCGTCTATCCGGTCGACTTCGGATCCGAGGGCAGCAGCGGCACCATGCTGACGCTGAACCCGGGCACGACGAGCACCTGGTCGTCGTTCGACGTCAACGGCGGGGCGATGACTGGCGGCTTCACGCTCAAGAACATCAACACCGGGCAGATCGTCCGGTACGACCAGGACGTCGCGGCCGGCCAGAACATCTCGATCGACATGAAGACCGGCCGTGCTCTCATCGACGGCCAGACCCCCACGAGCGCGTTCAGCCGGCGCGAGTGGTGGACCGTCCCCCGGCTGGGCTCGGCTACGGTGTTGTTCACCGCGAACGGCCCGACGACGGGGACTCCGATGGCATACGCCCACACGAACGCAGCGAACTGGTAAGGAAGAGATCATGGCAGCGGTAGACGCATTCCCCGGGCCCTCGGGCAAGAGCGACTCGGTTGAGATCCGGAAGGTGCTCGCGGGTATCGTCACGCGCAACGCTGACGGCACCGCTCGCCCCGGGATCTTCTCGGACGGCAAGACGACACTGGTGACGGCTCGGACGGATGCGTCGTGGAACGTGGCGCGGTTCAACGGGTGCTCGGTGCGCTCAGGGCTGGGTCCGCAGTTCATGGCGAACGACGGCGTCGATCAGGTGCCGTGGGCGGCTCCTCCGGCGAGCAACTCGCGTCGCGACGTGCTGTACCAGATCCAGCGCGAGACCGCCTCACCGTTCGGTGACGCCGACAACAACGTCGCGTGGGGGTGGCACCTCGGGAACCCGTCGGGATCCCCGCAGCGGAACCCGCTCCCTCTGCCAGACGGCGCGCTCGAGATCGGCGAGGCTGTTGTGCCGGCCGGCGCCACGGCAACGAACAGCTCGGGCGTCACGTTCACGCACACGTTCCAGTGGACGTCGACGACGGGCTCCCCGGTGCACTTCCGCACCGTGGCCGAGATGAAGGCGTGGACGATTGCCGGCGTCGGTCAGACCGCGTCGATCGTGGGCCGGAACGGCGTGTGGCGGTGGGACGGCCTGCTGTGGATCCCGGACTTCTCGATCGTGGGTCTCTACTCGTGGCGTGCGAACATCGGCCACCAGGGCTCGGAGACCCCGTTCTCCTCGATCACACCGACCGTTCGCGCGAACAGCGACGCGTTCGCCGCCGAGCTGTTTACGATCGGCCCGGGTGGCTGGACCGCGAAGTTCGACATGTTCGTGCGGCTGTCGTTCGCCGCATACAACGCGATCGGTGCCGCCAAGCAGAGCCTGAACGGACGATCGTTCTGGCGGTTCAAGCTCGCAGGAGCTCCGGAGCAGCTGCTCGGTTACGACTCGCGATACGAGACGGAGATCTCAGTGGTCAGCAACATCATCCGGATCCCGAAGGGCACGCAGCTGTCCGCGAACGCGTACCAGGACACGATCGGTACGACGGTCACGATGGTGTGCGACCCGGCGATCACGTACCTGGGCCCGGCGTGAGCATCCGCGTCTTCGTCGGCGAGATGATGACCGGGAAGATCGAGCACGATCTCCCGGTGTCGACCCTGTCGTGGACGGACACGCTGAACGAGGCCGAACAGATGCAGGTCGGGATCCGGACGGACAGCAAGATCGCGCGGGATCTCGGCCTACGGAACGTCACGACGAAGGTGAAGAAGTTCATCGGGATGTCCGACGGCAACCGGATCCTCGCGGCCGGCCCGATCTGGAAGCGGAGCTACAGCAAGAACTCGAAGAAGGTGACGATCAGCGGGGCCGGCATGGCGTCCTACTGGGACCACCGGTTCATCATCCCGACCCTCGCGCTCACGATGCCGGTGTCGAACTTTCTGGTGCCGGATCCGACGGACAACACGAAGAAGATCGCGAACCCGGCGCTGACGACGTCGTACTCGACGTGGTCCCTCGGGACGACGGCGAAAAAGCTCGTCCAGCAGGCACGCCAGTGGGCCGGCGGGAACGTGCCGATCGTCTTCCAGGACGACGAGGTCGGCGATAGCATCCGGAACTACCTCGGGCCCGAGCTGCAGAACCTGGGCGACATCCTCTCCGGGTTCAGCAACGTTCTGCAGGGGCCGGACATCAATTTCAAGCCGGAGTTCACCGGGAACGGCCAGTACGTGCAGTGGCGGATGGAGACCGGGACAGCCGCGCAGCCGATGATCTTCGGTCGGACGCGGCCAACGTGGGATCTCAAGGTGGGCGGGTCGTCGTTGAAGGACTTCACCGTGTCCGAGGACGCCGAGCAGATGTCGTCGCTCGCCTGGGCGACGGGCGGCCGTGTGGCCGACGTCACGCTGATGTCTCGCGCCTACGACGACTACCTGGTGAAGCTCGGTTACCCGCTCCTCGAGAGCCGGGACTCGTCGCACTCGTCGGTTTCGATTCAGGGCACCCTCGACGGCTACGCGAACGAGAGCGTGCTGTTCGGGCGGACGCCGGAGGAGATCTGGGGCTTCCAGGTGCAGTCGCACATGGACCCGTCGATCGACCAGTACGCTGTCGGGGACTTCGGGAACGTCGCAGTCGGCCAGGACGCTGACGACTGGGTCACCCCGGACACGTACAAGGTCCGGATCGTGGGCCTCGGCGGAGGCGACAAGAGCGGGCGGTGGACGAAGGTCCAGACCGCTCCGATGGTGGGGGCTGCCTGATGGCGAACGGATACAAGGCTCCGCCCCGTGACGCGTTCGGTCAGATCAGTAAGCGGTTCGAGGATCTCAGCAAGCGCACGTCGGAGCTGGAGATCCCCTCGGGTACGTCGCTCGCCGAGCTCGTCAACCAGGTGCAGATCGCGCTCGCGAACATCACGTCGACGGTGCAGAACGCGATCTCGATCAACAGCTACACGAAGGGGGAGATCGACAGCCGGATCGCAAACCCCGGGAACGTCGCCGCGACGGGTTCGATGTCGGTGGCCGGCACGCTCTACACGGGCTCGGCTATCACGACGCCGAGCACGATCCGCGGCGACGGCGGGATCTACTCGAACGACGCCCGCAACTTCGTCGTGGTCTCCAACTACGCGGCGTCGTGGATCGACATCAACGGCCACTTCGGTATCAGCCCGTCGTCGCGCCGGTTCAAGTACGACATCCAGCCGTGGGAGATCGACATCGACCAGCTGCTCGACGTCGAGGTCGTGCAGTTCCGGTACAAGCCTCAGGACTACGACCAGCCAACGATCGACGAGTTCGGGCAGCTGCTGTACACGGTCCAGGAGGAGCCGGCGCTGCAGGTCGGCATGATTGCCGAGCAGCTCGTCGAGCAGGGGTTCGCGGCCTGGACGTACGACGACGCCGACGGCCAGGTGCTCGGCATCAACTACGACCGTGTCGTGACCGGCCTGCTCCTGCTCGCGCAGCGTCAGCAGAAGCAGCTCGACGAGTTGCTGGAGTGGAAGCACTCGCTGGAGTAGCCTGTCCGCATGGCTACCTTCCCGCTCGGTGCGCGCGTCCTGTTCACGAACCCTCTCGACGGCGAGGAACTGCTCGGGCGGGTCGAGGGTCACGAGACCCAGGAACCCGTGCTCGAGCCCGGCCAGGAGCCCGAGCGGGACGAGGAAGGCAACATCGTCCGGATCCCGATCGTCATCGTGAAGCTGGACAACGGCGGCACCGTCCACGTCGTCGCCGAGATGCTCAAGCTCGTCACCCAGAAGGCATAGGCCGCTCCAGGGCGCCGGGTGTATCCTGCCCGCATGGAGACCCCGATCTACGACAAGCTGGCGGCCGACGCCCCGCCACCCGAACCCGAGACCGTCGAGATCGACGGCCACACCGTCGACGCCGCGATCGCTGACCAGTTCTTCGACATGAAGACCGGCCACCGCGTGACCGACGCCGAGTGGGACGAGACCCAGCGCCGCCTCCGCGAGCACGCTGACGACGTCCCTCCCCACCTGCAGGCGGCCGGCTGATGGCCGGCACCTACGACCTCTTCGACAGCCAGTGGCTGACGAACCAGCAGAGCGAGTCCGACCCGCGCGAGCGCGGCGTCAACACGCTGCAGATCCACCACACCGCGACACCCTCGCTGAGCGGGGCACGCTCGCTCATGGATCCGGGCGGCCGAACGGTCTCCGCGAACGGTCTACTCGGCTCTGACGGTCACCTCTACGAAGTCATCGACGCTCGTCGACGCGCGTACACGTCCGCCTCGTCGTTCGACCACCAGTCGTTCACCGTCGAGTGCGTGAACACCACCGGAGCTCCCGGATGGGGCATCTCCGAGGCCACGATGGTCCGCCTCGCTCAGCTCGCCGTCGCCCTGTTCCGCATGGGGTGGCTCGGCTCGCTGACACGCGCGCACATCATCGGTCACAACGAAGTCCCCGGGTCGTACTCGACCGCGTGCCCTGGGCCAGCCATGAACCTCGATCACGTGGTCGAACTCGCCAACCGAATCTTCAACGGCCTGACGGCCTCGACTCGAAAGAAGAAGCTCATGCAGACCCAGTGGGACACGAACGGAACCGGCTACCTCGTCACGGAAGTCGGCGTCGGCGCGATCGGCACGATGCAGCTGATGAACCTGTTCAAGCGCAACATGGCCGGCGAGGACAAGTTCAACGCGCTCGAGATGCAGATGATGAATCAGTTCCTCCGCTCGATCTGGGTGTCCGCGCAGACCGGCATCCAGATCGACCAGGCGAAGTTCGTCTCGGCCGTCGTCGACGCGCTGAACAAGCAGAACGACGCGAACGCCTCGCTCATCGCGAAGAAGATCGCTGCGGAGCCGCTCAAGCTCACGGCGATCTCCGACGTCGACCCGGCGGTCGTGAAGTCGGCGCTCGACGCCGCGCTCGTCGAGGCGATCCCGCGGATCTCCAGCGCGATCGTGAAGCAGTCCGGGGTCAAGCTCGCCGCCTGATCCACCCAGGGAGCCCCGCAGCCGAGCGCTGCGGGGCTTTCTGCGTCTCTCGGCACGTCGCCGCCCGCCCGCGAATACGATGGCGGAGCCGGGCGCCTGTCCGGCGAGAGAAGGGACATCATGATCGAGTTCAACATCGACTGGGTGCGGGTGCTCACGTTCGTCGTGGCGACGCTCCTGCCGCTGCTCGTGGCGATCGTCACCACGAAGCTCACCTCGGGCCGGACGAAGGGCATCCTGCTCGCCGTCCTGGCGCTCGCGACGTCGATCCTCTCGGGGATCCTCGACGCGCTGGTGAACCAGACCGCCTACGACCTCGCGGAGAACCTCGTCGTCTTCGGCGGCGTGTTCGCGTGGTCCGTGGTGAGCTACTTCGGCGTGTGGCGAGCGAACGGCCCGGGTGGCGCACCTGGTGCCGCCGAGACCCTCACCCTCAAGGTCGGCCGTACTGCCGACGGGCAAGAGGTCTGGCGCGCCTGACGCCGCGGTGACCCCCTGACCCGTTCGGGGGGTCACTCGGCGTGTCTCGGACGCCCTGGCAGCGCCCGTCGCATATTCTCGATTCAGAACGGAAGGGGGCGGGATGAAGCGAATCAGTGCGACCCTCCGTCGACGTCTCGAGCAGCTCATCGTGTGGCTGCAGCCAGTGCTGCGGCACACCATCTGGGGGCGAGGCGTCATCCCGCCGGCTGACTACAAGATCCGAAACCTCAAGCGGGTCGCGCTGCCGATCCTCGACATCCTGTTCTTCCTCGGCGGACTCAGCGCCGCGCACTACGGCGTCCCCGCCATCTCCGAGTTCTTCCCCGGCGAGATCGTCGACCTGTTCTCCCTCGCGCTCTCTGGCGCCGCGGTCCTCGCATTCGCCGGCGTGGCTATCCCCCGGCTGTGGGCCATCGAGGTGTTCGCGAAGTCGATCATCCTCGCGCTCATGTCCGGTTACGTCGTCGCGTTGCTGATCCTCACCCGCGCCGGCGAAGGCAACCGCGGCTTCGTGCTCATCGTTGCGGCCGCCGCGTGCGTGCTCCCCGTCTGGCGGCTGAGTGGCCTCGGCGACGAGCTACAGGAACGGAACATGATCCGGCGCCGACTGCAGAAGATCGCGACGGCTGAGATCGAGGTCCAGAAGTGAACGAACAGCTCGGGTGGGGCTCCCTCATCGTCTCCGGCATCGCGGCGCTTATCGTCGGCCTCGGACCGTTCCTCACCTGGTTGAAGGGACGCGGCGAGAACCGCAACCGGGCCGCCGAGGTCGAGTCCACCGCTGAGGTCCAGGCCGCCGAGATCGCCGCCGCTGTCCGCCGCGACGAGTTCCAGAACAACCTGGCGCTCGCGAACCTCATCCGTGAGCAGGTGAAGGAGCAGGTCGAGGAGCGCATCGGCGAGTTCAAGCAGGAGATCAAGGATCTCCGCAGCGAGGTCACCTCGTTGCAGGCGAACGAGCGGAAGCGCACGCAGGCGATGACTCGGATTCTCCGCGCGATCGCGAACCAGTGGCCGAACGGCAGCGGGCCGGATCTCGACCCTGCCGACATCCAGACGATCGAAGAGGCGATCCCGCCGCAGTGGATCCGGCCGGCCCGCGGACCTCGGCGCGCTCCCGCGTAGCTGCTACGCTTTCCCCGGCGAACTGTTCCGTCGCCCCTGGTGCCCTCACGACTCGACCTCGTGAGGGCATCGTTGTTTCACCTCGTAAATCTCGCGCGATAATCTAGCCGTAAAACTGGACGCGGGTGTGCGTTACTCCATAGTATGAAGGGGTAATCAACCCCTCCAGAAAGGCAGCACCCCGTGGGAAAGAAGCAGCTCAACATCCAGATCCAGTTCGGCAACGCCGAGATGCTCACCGCCGATCAAGCCGTGTACGCGCTCGCCGAGCTCCTCGCGAACAAGGGCGAGTCGCTCGCCACCGACGACGCCGCCGGCAAGATCTTCGACGGCAACGGCAACACCGTCGGATCGTGGATCGTCATCCCCGAGTCGGACGACGAGCCGGCCGAGATCGTCGACGAGCTCGCGGCCGAGATCCGCGACGCGCTCGAGGGCGACAGCAACGACGCCGAGCACGACGCTCTCGTGTCCGTTGCTGACCACTTCGGGATCTCGTACGAGACCGAAGCCCAGCGCGAGGACCGGGAGGCTGCCGAGGCCGCGGCCAAGCGCGTCCGCGAGGCCGGCCAGACGGTCCGGTCGATGGCGAAGCCGGAGATGTTCTGATGGGTACCGAAGTGGTCCTGGCCCAGTCCTTCGAGCTCGACGACGAGTGGTTCGCGACGCTCGCTCAGATGTCCCCCACGTTCTGCTACGTCTGGGCCGACGACATCAGCTGGGACGAGACGCACCGGATGATCGTCGTCGAGCTAAACGACGAAGGTCTCGCCGAGCGGACGACGCAGACGGGGAACCGCACGCTGCGATTCGAGCCGCCGATCATCGGCCGGGCCGCGGCGCGCACTCTCGACGAGGTGCGCGCAGACCTCCGCGAGCACCTTGACCTGGCGATCCGCGAGGGCGATGCTGGCGAGATCGACGCCGAGCTCGCTGACTGCGTGCTGCAGATGCTCGTCTACGGCAAGCTCATCTTCGGCTGACCGGTGTGGCTCGGGCATCCCTTCCCCCCTCTCGGGGTGCCCGGGTCAGGCTGACCAGCCTCAACGAAAGGAACATGATGGCTCAGAAGACCAAGTACGAGACCGCGCGAGCGCAGGAGCAGGATCTCGCGGCCGACATCGCCGACCTGGCCCTGGCCGGC
Organism: Triglochin maritima; assembly: GCA_963682175.1. NCBI lineage: Eukaryota > Viridiplantae > Streptophyta > Magnoliopsida > Alismatales > Juncaginaceae > Triglochin > Triglochin maritima. The sequence continues at coordinate 35,372 of CAVMKL010000150.1, forward strand.
GTCCAGGCGCCGGACTCGCTCGTCGACAGCTACGCCGCGGCGAAAAGCGCCACGTCGATGGCTCTCGTCGAGATGGCGGACCGCCTCAGCACCCGGATGGAGGCGACCCGATGATCTCGGTCAGCAATCTCATCTGCCTGCAGGGCGGCACCCACCACATGATCTCGCGGCGCACGGGCCGGCTCGACGGCTACGAGAACGTCTGCCACAAGTGCGGGCAGACCGAGAAGGAGATCCGCGAGGCCGCGGAGGCGATCATCCCGGCCGACACGTCGCTGCTGCAGGACATCATGCTGTCGGTGCTGTGGCAGATCACCGGCGTGCAAGGTCTGACCGGTCCCGACCGCGACGGCCTGTTCGAGGACACCTGGAACCACCAGAACCAGGGCGACCCGACGGAGGCTGACGGTGCGACGTACACCCAGCAGCTCGACGAGTTGATCGAGATGGACTACGTCTCCGAGGGGAAGGACGGCCTCGAGCTGACTCTCCTCGCGAAGCAGGATCCGTCCTGGCAGGGTCCGCTCTGATGGCGACGAAGATCGAGATCGACGAGGCCGTCGAGAAGCTCCGGTGGGCGGCGATGGACTCCAACCCCGAGCTGACCTACAAGCAGACGTCGGAGTGGAGCGCGGTCGTCATGCCGAACGGGGCGTGGGGTCTCGTCCGGCTGAACCCGGACAGCGCGAACGACTCGTGGTCGGTGATGTACGTCCTCGGGAAGACGAAGGGCGAGGCGCTCGACCACCTGCTCGCCATGCGTCAGGGGATCGCGCTGACGAAGCAGGGCCGGCTGTGATCCAGCGCAGTCACCTGTTCCTCGGCGGGTCGCACCACACCGAGCGGATGACCGTCGATCACCCGGAGGAAGCGATCGACCTCATCCGGAAGGGATCGGGGCCGACGTTCCGCGACGTCGGGGTCCACTTCGAGATGGAGCGCTACGTCCGGGTGCCGGTGAAGTTCGAGGACGCTGGGGACGTCGTGTACGTCTACGTGAAGTACGACGAGATCGACATGGTGATGGCGTTGCTGGCGCTGTACGTCGCTCACGGCCACGGAGCGCCTGGCAGAGGCACCGGTTAGACTATGGGGCAATCACCTATAGGAGGACCAATGGCCGACCAGCCTGACGTGCTCCCGCCCGAGCGCATCGCTCGTCGGGAGCGCATCGCCGAGCTCACCCAGAAGAGCACGGACTACTACGCTCAGCTGCAGAACATCGCGGAGACTCGCGATGCGCTCATCATCGAAGAGATGACCGCGGAGCCGCCCGCGATCGCTCGCGTGCTCGCCGAGCTGACGGGTCTCTCCGTCGGTCGGATCTACAAGCTGCGCGACAACGGGCTTGCCCGGCAGAAAGCGGCAGCGGTCGCGACGGAAGGTAAGTGACGATGGCTACAGCGAAGACGACGAAGGCGGCTGCGAAGCCGTTCCCGTGGGGCGACCCGTCGACCGAGGCGTTCAAGCAGAAGCACATCCGGGAGTCTCGGGTGGCGGGGTCCGTGGCGCTGGTGAACCGGCAGATCGTCGGGATCGCGACGCAGCTGCTCACGGGCCTCGCGGCCGCTCAGGCGGACGTGCCGGCGGCGGTCATCTCGTGGGATCCGGAGGGCAGCGACGCGCAGAAGCTCGGCCTGTCAATCCGGATCCCGCTCCCGTTCAACGACGAGATCGACGAGCTGCTCAAGCTGTGGGGGTTCGAGGGGTTCGCGCTCGAGGACGGCGGGCCCCCTGAGTTCCGCTTCGTCGGCAGCCCGGAGGACGCCGAGCGGCTGAACGACCTGGCGCTCGCGGCGAAGACGAACGACCTCGACCAGGTCGACGTCTCGGGCGAGCCGGTGATCCAGTGGCCGGGGTGGCGTGACCTCGTGATCGGCGACACGGGCGCCGACGTGAAGTTCCTGCAGCTCGTGCTCGGCGCGAAGATCGTCGACGGGACCGTGAGCGAGGATCTCATCCAGAAGGTCCGCGTCTTCCAGGAGCGCCGCGGTGGGATCGTGACTGGTCTCATCGACCGGGATCTGTGGAAGCGGATCATCCCGCGCCGGCTCCCGCCCGTGTACTCGGGCGACACCGGCTGGCCGGTCCGCGTGCTCCAGGCCGGCCTGCTCGCGTACGGCTTCGGCGAGACCCCCGTCACGGGGATCTTCGGCGTCCGCTCCGTGCGCGACATCCGTCAGCTGCAGAAGGACCACGGGATCCGGACGGGCACGTTCGCTCGGATGCCGGAGTGGCAGATCATCCTCGGTCCGCCGCGGTGGCCGGTGTGGGAGGCCGAAGAGAACTCGGCGCCGCCCGAGGAGCCCGAGCTGACGCCGGCCGAGCGCGAGCTTGCGAAGCTGGACGCGTACAGCGGACCTCGGAAGCCGTGAACGACTGCCCGCAGTGCCACCGGCTCACGCTCGAGTGGGTGCCGATCTGCCTCTGGTGGCAGTGCCCGTGCGGGTACGCCTGCGGGCTGGAACACATCGCCCGGAGTCTCCAGGCATGACGCTCAGCGGCGATCTCAGCCGTTTTCATCGAACGCCCCACCCCATCACCCCCGGGGAGGGGCGTTCGTGCGTCTCCAAGAGGCTCCTGGCCGGGCGGGCTGGAATCCGTTCGAGCATCACCCTGGGGATCGCCGTAGGGCTAGGCTGATCCCCGAACACAGAGAAGCGCCCCCCGGCCATGTTCAAACCGGGGGGCGCTGGAAAGTCGAATTGCGGTCGACGTGGAACATCCTAGCGGGTGGGTCTGGCGACCGCGCAACTAGGAGAGTCAATTGACGAAGCTCGGAATCGAACGGCGGTTTACCCGCCCGACGGAGCAATGGGTACAGATTCACAACGAGTGGGCGCGAGACGAGCGGCTCGATTGGGCCGCGCTGGGGATCCTGACGTACCTGCACTCGCACAGCGACGGGTGGATCGTGAAGATGGCAGACCTCGGCGGAGCGCGCGGCGAGAAGCGGCACCGGGTCGAGCAGGCGATCGCTCAGCTGGAGCAGTTCGGATACGTGAAACGCGAGGTCGTGCGGAACGAGCGCGGTTATCGGCTCGGCACCAGGTGGCTGCTGTTTGACCCTCGGCCTAATGCGGATCATCAACATTAGGGGCGCTTATCCACAATGTGCATAACCCTGTGGATAACTGGATCCCTAATGCTGAAAAGCACTGTTGACCACCGACACTCTTAAGAAGACCAGTGAGAAGAACAAGTTATCCAGAGTGTGCATAAGTCCTCACCGTCGCGCGAGCGCGCACGAGATCTCGTTGGACGCCAGCGTGACAACCCCCCTAGAATGACACTATGGATGAATCACCCGCTGACCTCGCGCCTGAGTTGCGCGTCAAGGTCGAGAAGTTCGCAGGACTCACGGAGCAGATGAAGCGCCGGCAGAGCCAGATCACCGAGTTGGGCGCCGAGCGGCGCACGATCGGCCTGGAGCTGTTGGAGACGGGGAAGGTGTCGCGGGCGGATCTCGCTCGCGCCTCCGGCCTCAGCCCGCAGGCAGTTGCTCGCACACTCGCAGCACCCTCGGCCGACCCGGTCGAGACCAACACGAAGGAGAAGTAGCAGATGACGGAACAGCAGCCCCTCAACGCCGGTCGAATTTGGCGTCTCGAGGTCGACAACGTGAAGAAGATGAAGGCCGTTCGGGTGACGCCGGAGGGGAACCTCATCATCGTGTCCGGGCAAAACGATCAGGGCAAGTCGTCGTTCCTCGACGCGGTCCGGTTCGGTCTCGGCGGCGCGTCGGCGATGAAGAAGAAGACCGACGACAAGCCCGACGTCGTCCGCCACGGCCAGGTGGCCGCGAAGGTGCTGATCGAGCTCGATGACCTGATCGTGACGCGCACGATGGTCGACGGGAAGCAGGCGGTCAAGGTCGAGTCGAAGAGCGGCGGGACGTTGAAGTCTCCGCAGGGTATCCTCGACGCGTTCATGACGTCGCTGACGTTCGACCCGCTCAAGTTCGCCCAGCTCCCGAACAAGCAGCAGCGCGAGGTGCTCCTCGGCCTCGTGGATCTCGGGATCGACCTCGACAACCACGAAGCTCAGCGGCAGACGGCGTACGACTCCCGCACTGAGGTTGGCCGCGAAGTGACGCGCCTGGCTGGCGTGCTCGCGAGCGCTCCGGAGATCCGCGCGGACGTCCCGGACGCCGAGGTGTCGGTGTCGCAGCTGATGGGTGAGCTCGCGGACGCCGAGATGGCAAACGCCGGCCGCGTGGAGATCGAGCAGCGGATGACGACGCGTCAGGCGCGTGTCGGCGCGCTCCGCGACGAGCTCGCTCGGGTGAAGGCTCAGCTGGAGGAAGCCGAGGCCGCGCTGCACTCCGACGTGACGATCCTGCAGTCGACCCCGGCGCTCATCGACGTCGCGCCGATCCGCGCTCGGATCTCGACGGCCGACGCGGTGAACGGCGAGGTTCGGAACCGGCAGCGGTATCTGCAGGTGAAGGGCGAGCACGCCGCGGCCGTCGAGACGCAGGAGTCGTACACCGCTCGGCTCGCTGAGCTCGACCGGATCAAGCAGGACGCTCTGGCGGCCGCGAAGATGCCGATCGCTGGCCTGTCGCTCGACGACGACGGGGTGACGTTCGAGGGCGTGCCGCTGTCGCAGATCTCGGAGTCCGCGACGGTGAAGGTCTCGGCGGCGATCCAGATGGCGCTGCACCCCTCGCTCCGGATCATGCTGATCGACAACGGCAACGCGCTCGACCAGCGGAACCTCAAGGTGCTGGAGGAGATGGCGGCCGAGAACGACTACCAGATCTTCGTGACGTACGTCGGCGACTCGGGCCTCCCGCAGCTCGTCATCGAAGACGGCGAGGTGGTTGCGTGAGCGTCCCGGTGCAGCGCCCCGTGCAGCGGGCCGGCCAGATGACGGTCCACGGCGTCGTTGCCGCTCACCAGCCGATCCTGACGTGGATGATCCGCGCCGACCGGCCCGTCACCCCGCATTCGGACGGCGACAACGGAGCCAAGACCCTGTTGTCGTTCGCGACGCGGCGTCAGGCGAGGATCATCGTGCCGAACCTGGTGTACGCGAACGACGAGGGCGTCTCGCCGCCGCTGTACACGGAGGTCACGCAGACGTTCAAGCGCGCCGAGCTGGAGGACTACATCGCCACGCTGCAGGGCGTCCTGGATTGGCTCAGCGAGCCGTTCGAGTACGAGGACGTCCCCGACTAGCTAGCGGTATCGCACCATAGTAGGATTAGAACAGGAAAGTCAGAATGGCGAAGCGCTACGAACTGCGGGGCAAGCCCGCGACCGTGTTCATCCCCTCGCACGGGTCACGTCTACACCTCACCACCGATCGGCAGATCGTCTACCTCCGCGACACCACCGCGGCTTGCGGACGGGCGATGATTGTGCAGATCGGTGGGGGGCGGCGGCCGGACCGCGAGTGGGCGGAGATCCACGAGTCGCTGCGCTGTCAGCGGTGCGTGAAAGCGTTGGCCGACCACGGGAAGGACACCCAAGCATGAGCACCATCGAACAGCACTACACCGTCGTGAATGACGGCACCGATCCCGAGAGCTGGTGGCGCGATCGCCAGGGCTACTGCGGTGCGTCGGAGACCGCGGCGATCCTCGGCCTGTCGAAGTACTCGACACCCCTGGACGTCTGGAAAGCGAAGCAGCCGGACGCCGAGCCGATCGAGGAGAACCGGTTCATGATGTGGGGCAAGCGCCTCGAGCCCGTCGTCGCCGAGTGGGCTGAGCACGACTACAGCGACGTCCTCGGGACGCTGCTCCCCTCGCCGGGTCTCCTGGTGTCGACGGAGTACCCGTTCCTCGCCGCGACGCCCGACCGGGAGAACGACCAGAACGGCCGGCGGGACGCGCTCACCGAGTTGAAGACGGGCAGCGAGTACACGAAGGACCAGTGGTTCGCTGATGACTACAGCGGCGATCCGGCGGTCCCGATGCAGTACGAGATCCAGGTCCAGCAGCAGCTGCGCGTGCGCGGGTTCGACCACGGCTACATCGTCCCGCTCCTCGGCGGCAACCACCTGCTCCCACCGCGGCGGATCGACCTCGACGAGGCGTTCATCGACATCATGCTCGACGAGCTCGCCGCCTGGTGGGAGAAGCACATCGTGCGCGACATCCCGCCGGCCGCGACCCGGCTCGACGACCTCAAGTCGATGTTCCCGGGGAAGCCGGACACGAAGATCGACGCGACGCCGGAGATCCTCGCGAAGGTCGAGAAGCGGAACCGCCTGCATCCCCGACTCTCGCGCGGCAAGAAGTACGACGACGAGTTGAAGGGCGACATCCAGGCGTTCATGGGGAACGCGACCGCGCTCGTCGACCCGAACACCGGCCGGGTGGTCACGACGTGGAACGTGGGCGCGAAGGCCACCCAGAAGTTCGACGTCGTGACGTTCGCGACGCAGCACCCGGACCTGTACAAGCAGTACCTCACCACGAAGGCCCCGGGGCGCACCATGCGCTTCACGAAGTAGCTCAGGAAGGAACACCATGAGCAGCCCATTGGCACAAGCAGCAGCGAACGCAGCGGTCGAGCGCGCGTCCGGTCTCCAGGACCGCCCGAACATCCCGACCTACCTGAATCAGGGGTGGGTCGCGAACCAAATCCAGCGGCAGCTCGGCGGCACCGAGGCGCACGCGCAGGCGTTCGTCCGGTCGGTCATCACGGCCACCCGCCAGGCGCCGGACCTCCTCCGATGCGACCCCGACTCGATCGTCGGCGGGATGTTCGCCGCCGCGCAGCTCGGCCTCGCGATCGGTGGCGGCCTCAAGCAGGCGTACATCATCCCGCGGAAGGACTCGAAGAGCGATACCGGCTGGTCGGCGTCGTTCCAGATCGGGTACCCCGGCCTCATCAAGCTCGCGACGAACAGTGGCCTGGTGGTCGGTGTCGACACAATCAAGGTGATGGACGGCGACCAGTTCCGGAAGGGCGCGAACAGCGAGCGGGGGAAGTTCTTCGACCTCGTCGACGGCCCGAACGCGAACAGCACGGACCCGACGAAGATCAAGGGCGTCATCGGCCTCGTGTGGATCCGTGGAGCCGCGAAGCCGCAGTGGCGGTACCTCACCCGTGAGGAGATTGAGGCTCGCCGGCCGGAGAGCTCGAAGGAGCGCGACGGGCAGAACGGTCGGTACACGCCGAACACCCCGTGGAAGACGGACTGGGGCCCGATGGCGGAGAAGACTGCGGTGATCGAGGCGCTCAAGTTCGCGCCGAAGAGCGAGAAGCTGCAGATGGCGATGACCGTCGACGATATGGAGCTCCGGTCGACCGAGCAGTCGAACGGCATCGAGATCCGCCGGCCGGAGCCGGGCGCCGCGCGCGACTCGATCGACCTCACGGTCGCGAAGCCCGACGAGCCGTGGGAGGCATCGGCCCCCGAGCAGGCGCCGCCCGCGCCGGCAGCGCCCGAGCAGCCGGAGACCACCCGGAACGTCACGTGGACGTCTCCCCCGGACGAGCCGACGCCTCCGGACGTCGGGAATGGTGACTACGACGCCCCGCCCGAGGACTTCTGGAGCCAGAACCAGTGAGCACCGACGACTACGTCCTCGACCCTGCCTCCGGTGAGCTCGTTCACCGGTCGCAGTGGCGGGGCGTGATCCCGACCGAGGATCCGGGCTACGGCGCGCAGTTCATCATGAACCGGACGATGATCGCGTGGAAGGCGCTGATCGTCGACTACGACACCGCGGCGGCCGACGCCGGCCGGAAGGAGGCCGACTACCGATCGCAGCGCGCGAAGGAGATCCGGACCCTGATCCTGGACGACCCGAAGCTGCCGGTCTCGAAAGCGGAGTACATCGCTGACGGGTCCGACGATGTCCGCCGGATGCTCCTGGAGCGGATGCTCGCCGACATGAACCTCGACGCCATGAAGCAGAAGATCAAGTGGCTCGACAACGAGGTGAGCAGGCTCCGCACGATCGTCGTGTCCGAGCGCGAAGAGCGCAAGCTCGACGCGACCGGCGGGCAGCCCGGATGACGCCCCGCGAGTTCGCGAAGTACCTCGCCCGAGACGGTCACATGTGCTGGCACTGCGGCCGGTCCGACGACACGCTCGTCCCCGGCCACCGTCTCGGGCGGGGGATGGGCGGGTCGAAGCTCCGGCACGTCCCGTCGAACATCGTCACCCAGTGCTCGGAGTTCAACGGTCTCATCGAGCAGGACGCAGACCTCGCCCGCTGGGCGGAGTCGAAGGGGCTGTGGCTCCGACAGAGCATCACCCCGCCGAGCGCACAACGCGCCTTCCATGTCGGTCTCAGCAGCTGGTTTCTGCTCGACGACCACTTCAACCTCACCCCGATTGGACCACCGTGAAAGACTGCCCCGCCTGTGGCGAACCCGACATGATGCGGCTGCCGGCCGAAGACCAGGACGAAGTCGACCTGTTCGAGTGCCCCGAGTGCGGAACGACGGTGCCAGCGTGACCGGCCCGCTGTACCGGTTCGACCTCAGCGGCAAGAGCTGGGACAACGACCCGTACTACGTCGCGAGCGGCCGATCCGCTCACCTCATCAGCGTCGTCGCCGCGACCAAGCAAGAAGCGATCAACGCCGCTGACACCGCGCTAGGCTCGGCCGGCAACGGCCGGCACTGGCGGTTCACGACGCTCAAGATCACCGACACCCGGCTCCTCCCCACAAACTCCGAGGCGGCACCCGCCGACCCCGGCACCCCGGCTCCGGCTGGATCCACGAAAGGAACACCATGAAGCTCAGTGGAGCACTCCCGAAGGGCGAGTCCGACGGTCTCAGCTCGCTCGAGGGCAAGATCGTGAAGAACAAGAAGTCGCCGGTGATCGTGTTCGCGATCCTGGATCCGCGGAAGATCGAGTCGGACGTCGAGACCGGCGAGCAGGAGGTCAAGCTCGGCATCCATCGAATCGAGGCCGTGCTCCCCGACGACATCGAGGCGGCGACGCAGCTCATCCGCCGCGCGTACGAGTCCCGGACGGGCGACACGACGCTCCCGATCGAGCTCGAGAACGACCTCAAGTCGGCGCTCAAGGGCGTGTCGCTGTACGAGCCGGAGACCGCGCGTCCGGAGGGCGACGAGGAGGTCATCGAGGTGCCCGAGGGCGGGTACGAGGCGATGACGTTGAAGCTCCTGACCGCGCTGCTCAAGAAGCGCGGGCTGGACTCGACTCGTGGCACGAAGACCGAGCTGATCGAGCGCCTGGTGGCCGGCGACGACGCGGGCCCGACCCCGCCGCCCGCGAAGAACGTCACGAGCCTGTTCTCGAACCCGGATGAGCCGGTAGAGACGCCGCGTCAGGGGAACACCGACGCCGAGTTCGAGGAGGCCGCACCTGGCCGCCTCGAGGAGGCCGAGGAGATCTCCGGCGACGACGTCATCGTGGACCCCCCGGTCGGCGGATGGCCGACGGAAGGCGACGACGAGCGGTGAAGATCGTCGGGCTCGATCTGAGCCTCAACGCGAGCGGTGCGGCCTCGATCGACACGTCGACGGGCCGTACCGCTCTGCGGACGGTGACGAACGGGAAGCTGGCCGGCCACGAGCGCCTGCAGCACACCCTGGAGGAGCTCGCGGGCTTCGTCCAGGACGCGACGCTCGCGGTCATCGAAGGCCCGTCGTACGGGTCGAAGGGCCAGCAGCACTCCCTCGCCGGGAACTGGTGGCTCGTCGCTCACATGCTGTGGCGGAAGCGGATCCCGTACGCGATCGTTCCGCCCTGGACGCTCAAGAGCTACCTGACCCACCGGGGGAACGCCGACAAGAAGCTCGTGATGGACACGCTGCGCGACGCGTTCCCGACCGTGCCGCTCGCCGACGACAACCAGGCCGACGCGTTTGGGCTGACGCTCATGGCGTGCCGGTGGAAAGGCCTCGTCGTCGACGCGCACCTGAACCCGGACCTCACGCAGATGGAGAAGGCCGAGTGGCCGGACCACCGCGGACAGCCGAGACCGGGAGCGAAGAAGGCTGTCGCGCCCCGCGGCCGTGGCGCACGATCCACCTAACAACCCCCCTTGCGGGCGGAAGTCGTTGTCCTATAGTGTGAAGGACATGAACAACCCCTCCCGACTCCGCCTCGCGCGCCTCGTGCCTCTCGTGCTCCTGGCGCTCGCGCTCGTCATCTACGTCAGCCAGTTCGCGCAGAGCATGACCACCGCAGGGTGGATGCCGAATCAGTTCACGAGCCTCGCGCACGTGCTCCTGACGGTGTCCGCCCTGTGGATCGCGGTCCTCGCGCTCCACGCCTCGCGGAAGCGGGCCCAGCGATGAGCACCGACTGGATCGGCCCGGCGACGCTCATCATGCTGTGGGCGATCGGCGCGGTGCTCGTCTGGACGCTCGTCGGCGTCATCGTCATCAGCGCGTGGGCGCAGGTCCGCATCGGGATCCGCCAGCGCCGCATCGCGGCCGGCCTGCCCGAGCGGGAGGACGAGAAGTGAAGACGGTCTGGAAGTACGAGATCAAGGTGCTCGACGCGCCGGTGTCGATCGCGATGCCGGCGTCAACGCAGATCTTGAAGGTCGAGGGCCAGGACCACGAGACGCTGCTCGTGTGGGCGCTCGTCGAGACTGACAACGCGCCCAAGACCCGGAACTTCCTGGTGGCCGGCACGGGGCACGCTCTGCCGCCCGTCGATCTTCTGCACCACGGGACGGTCCGCTACCCGGGCGGCCTCGTGTGGCACCTGTTCGAGGCGCTGAGCTGATGCCGTTCTACGACGACTACCCCGAGCACGAGAAGCTCTCGAACCTGGCGCCGATGGTCTCCACGCTCGGCCGGTTCTTGACTCACCTCGAAGCAAGCGGGATCGTCCACGTTCGGGCGTCCGACGGTTCCCGCGATCTGCTGATCGCTCAGTTTCTCGGCGTGGACACCACCAAGATCCGCGCCGAGCAAGACCTCATGCAGCGACGTGCTCATGAGCGCATCACCCCAACGAAGGAGACACCCCGTGAACACCCGAACCCGTAACACGGCGAGCCTGGCGCTCGTCCTGGCGCTCGCAGGAGGTGGCGTCGCGCTCGCGGCCCCCGCCTACGCCGAGGACGTCCCGGCAGAGACGCCGGCCGTCGTCGACGAGACCGCCACCGAGGAGACGACCGAGGCTCCGGCTGAGGAGATCCCCGCGGCGACCGAGCCGGTCGTCGAGGAAGAGACCGCGCCGCCGGCAGAGGAAGAGACCGTGCCTCCCGTCGAGGAGGAGACCACCGAGCCGCCGGCCGAGGAGGTTCCTCCGGTCGAAGAGCCGGCCGCGTTCGTCCCGTACACCGTGAACGACTCGTGGACGCTCCCCGCTGACTGGACCGACCCGGAGGTCTACCCGGCCTACGGCCCGGCGATCTACGACCAGACGCTCGGCGCTTCGTGCGGTGTCTGGAACCAGAACGACACGTACCTGATCGAGTCGGTCGAGGAGGAGATGCTGCACGCGGCGATCGTCGCTGACGGCATCCTCACGATGGGCGAGGACAGCGCGATCTACCAGTCGCACACGTACACGTTCACCGAGTGCGTTGGCCCGAACCCGCCGAACCCCGCCGGTGAGGTCACCGCGACGTGTGGCGTCGCGTCGGTGCACCTGACGAACTTCCGCACGGACGACGAGGTCGAGAACCTCACGGCCTCGTTCGTGGTCTACGTCGACGGCGAGTTCTACTCGGCACCGGCGCTCGTCAGCGGTCAGAACTACGTCGACGAGATCACGTTCGCCGAGGACACCGGAGCGCACGACATCGAGGTCCGCACGGGCCCCGCGTTCGGCGACGTCTTCATCGCCGAGGCGAAGGTCACGACCGACTGCGAGCCCGTCCTCCCGCCGACCGAGCCGGAGACCCCCGTGGTCGTTGTCCCCACCCCCGAGCCCACTCCGACCACCGAGACCGTCGCCGTCACCGTGACGCCGGCCGCCTCGAGCGACGACAAGCTCGCTGACACCGGAGCCAGCCCGGCTCCGTTCCTGGCCGGCGCGAGCGCACTGCTCGCCCTCGGTCTCGCCCTGGCACTGGGAGCCCGCGTCCGCGCCGCTCGCCAGTAGCCCCCTGAACGAACGGCCCCGGCGCGCCCCCCTCGCGCCGGGGCCGTTCTCATACCCGGAAGGAACCCCTCGTGTCTCATGTACCCACCCGCGCTGAGCGCCGCCGGATGATCGGCCTGCTCGTGCTCCTCGGCGTCCTCGCCATCCAGCTCGCCGCGATCACCGTGATCTGGGCCGCGCAAGCCGCGGCGACCCTGCCGTGACTGCCTCCGGCGCGATCGTGATGATCGGGTCGAAGACGCTCACCGACAAGCAACTGCAGGCGGCCGTCTCAGCTGTCGTCGCGAAGATCCGCACTCTCGACCCCAACCTCGAAGTCCGCGCGACCCACAAGCCCGTCCACCCGGCCTCCGGCGAGACTCTGATCGGCGCTCTCCAGCGCGACCTGCAGGCCAAGGTGCACGCCGAGGTGATGCAGCGCTACGGCCTGGTCATCGACCTCGCGTCCCGCAGCGTCACCGTCGACGGCATCGAGGACTACCTCGGGCCGACGGAGCACAGCCTCCTGACGATCCTGCTCCGCGAGCCGGGCGCTCACTCACGCGAAGAGCTCGAGCGCCGGATCTGGGCGGCACCCGTGCACATCGACACGCTGCGAGGTCTCATCCGCCGCACCAGGTCGACCCTGCGGCCGGCGTACCGCCGACTGCTGTTCGTCGAGCGGAACGTCGGGTACGGCTTCCGCGTCGACGAGACCGTGCGCTTCATCGACGGCGACCACGAGGTCATCCCGATGGAGACGACACAGGGTCAATACCCGCGCTAAATCCCCTGACCAGACCGATCTCTGTGATAGAATCACACTATGGAACAAAACACTCAGACCATCCCGATGAACCCGCTCGGGACGTCGTCATTCAGCTACTTCAACCCCTCGATGGGCGTCCCGATCAACACGGCTGTGAAGGCCCCGACCTGGATGCCCGGCCTCGACCTCATCCTCGACGTGTTCGACCGGCACAAGGACGAGATCGTCGAGGGCTGGTGGGCTGGCCCGGACAACCCGCTCCGTCACACGAAGTGGGTGCCGATGTCTCCGGTCGTCGGCCTGAACGCGCCGGCAGAGGAGCTGTCGCTCATCCGTCGGGCGATCGAGAAGGCCCGCGGCGGCGACACCGGCATGCAGTCCTGGCAGGCCCTCCACCGCATCGCCGAGCGCTACCTCGGCCGCGGTGAGGACGCGCAGCCGGCGGCGCCCGCCGAGACGCCGCAGAGCCAGGGCCCGACGTTCTCCGACCAGGAGATGCCGAGCTCATGAACCCGATCGTGTTCGTGGCAGCGATCCACTCGAAGACTCCCCCCGACGAGATGCTGCTCGACGCGACGCGGTATGGCGCCGAGGTCGAGATTGACTACGACCTCGGCGTCACCCGTTTCACCTGGAGGGCCCCGTACGATCGGGTCGACTGCTCGCGCTTCATGGCCGAGTGGCGCAAGATCCGTGTCCTCCTGCACCAGAAGGCTGCGCTCGGCATCGAGTGCATCTACCGCGCGCCGCGCGCTCCGCGGCAACTCCCCGCCTCACGATTGGAACAGAATCATGGCACTCCAGACCTACACGGTCGCGCTTCCGGGTAACGGCTACGGCTTCACGGCCGGCACCGAGATCCCGAAGTTCGTGGTCGACGTCGCCCTCGCTCAGATGGATGAGGAAGAGCCCGGGATCTCCCGCGCTGACGCTCTCCGCAAGCAGGGCATGATGGACAAGACCCGGCAGGCCGTGCAGACGGCGTCCGACGGGCTCCCGATCTACCACACGAACCGCGCGGCCCGCCGTGAGCACGCGAAGATCAAGGCCGCCGAGGCGAAGAAGCGCGCAGCTCGGAGGGCCGGCCGATGAGCATCCGCACGATGGTCCGCTGGTTCCTGGACGACATCACCCTCCGGAACGCCGACCGACACCTGAACCGGATCCACCGCGCGCTCGGCGAGGACGTCGTGCTCGTCGTCGCGCGGGCCGACGTCGCGACGATCACCGATGTGGACGCTCCCTCCACCGTCGATTGGCGCATCGTCCCGGAGCCACGGGCGCGCTCCCGGGCGAACAAGGGCTCGGACACCCCCACACCTCGCCCGTCCGATCCTGGAGGCTCACAGCGCACCTGGCTGCACGCGATCCCCGACACGAACTACCGCCCCTGGACGATCTCGACGGAGATCCCGCCCGCTCGCGTGCCGGCGGCGTTCAACCGGGCGCTCGCGCTCGCTGCCGAGCGGATCCGGGAGAACCTCATCCCGCGCGAGCTCGGACCGTACGCGCTCGACGCCCGGCGCCGCGCAGCTGCTCACCCGTTCGACGACGTGCTCCACGGCCGACCTCGGCCGTCTGGCACTGAGGCTGCGAAGATCGCGGCCGAGATCATGGACGAGGCGCGCGGGCTCGTCACCGTTCCGATGGACGCTCTCGACCAGGTCAAGTTGCGTCAGATCCGCACGTTCTCGATCAACGGCCAGGACGTCGAGAACCTCGCGACGTCGATTCTGAACACCCCGAACGCCGACGGGAGCACCCTGTGACCGACCTCATGAACCCGGATTGCACCGCCGGCAAGCACGACGTCTGCGACGGTGGCGGATGGAACCTCGAGACCGACATGACCGTGCAGTGCCCGTGCCAGTGCCACCCCGTGAACCACACGGCCCGCGTGAAGACGTGCACCTACCGGCCCGGCACCGACGTCGCCTACACGTGCGGGGCGAACGCCGAGCTGGAGCTCACGATCCGAGCTGGGATCACCGAAGACCTCTGCAGCCTCCACCTCGCACCCGCGATGCTGCTCCAGGAGGCGCCGCAGGGCTACGTCCGTGTCATCTACCAACGGCCGACCCGGACGGGAGACCCGACATGATGCGCGTGCTCACCGTCCGGCAGCCGTGGGCGGCCGCGATCTTCCATCAGGCGAAGGACGTCGAGAACCGGACCCGGAACCTCGCCGGCTCGTACCGGGGCCCCGTCGCCATCCACGTCGCGAAGCAGATCGACTCGAACGCCTGGGACGACCTCGAAGCCGGCTACTCCCTCGTGCCCGACGCACCGCGGCCGTCGATCACCGACATCCGCCACATGCAGCGGGACCACGGCCGGATCATCGGCGTCGTGCAGCTCACCGGCGCGCACACCGTCGACTCCTGCATCCAGGTCGACGACGGCGAGACGTGCTCCGTGTGGGGTGAAGGCGACGACCTCGACCACGTCCACCTGACGCTCGAGACCCCGCGCCTGCTCGATACACCGATCCCGTTCACAGGCGGCCTCGGCCTCCGGAAGCTGGATCCCGACGTCGAGCGGCAGATCCTCGGCCAGCTGAGGGAGGCGACGGCATGACCGGCCGCCACGCTGCCCCGACCACCCTCGCGAGCGCCTCGTACATCATGCACGAGTTCATCGCCTTCGGATCCGGGAAGCACATGGTCAGCCGGCAGACCGTCGGCCGGCACGCGGCGCCCGCCCGGAGGTACCCTGTCGACGCCGGCTACCTGGCCCACGCCGCGCCGACCCCCCACGTCGAGACGACCGGCCACCTCTCGGGACGCGTGTATCAGCTCCAGGACCGACTACCCGTCCGAGGGATCGACAGGTACGTTGAGCTCGAAGACGGCACCGGAGCGTGGATCATCGCGGGGGAGGGCACGTTCCGCGGCACCACGACCCGCTACCACCGGCCCGTGCTCGTCGGGGCAGACAAGCTCCCCGGCACCATGACCGTGCTCGTCGACACCGGCACCGCGTTCGTCCGGATGGCGACATGATGAGCGTCCGAGGGTTCCTCGCCCGCCAGATCGCCATCGGGATCCTGACCGGCGACGCCGAGCACGCCCGCACCTACATGCGACGCCTCCGCGCACTCCGCCGCCTCGACCGCCTCATCCGCCGCTACGAACGCCGACGCCGATGAGAATCCATCACACCGCCGTCATCGTCATGCACAAGTACCCCGACGGCACCTGGCGAGACCCCGGCCCACCGAAGCCCCCCAGCGCCTACTACGCCAGCGGACTCTCCGGCTGGGCCGACGACATCACCTTCAAGATGACCTACCGCGCAGGCGCCCAAGCAGACGCCGACGCACGCATCCTCCGAACCGTCTTCGGCACCGACCACGCCTAACCGCACGACGGTCCCCACCCCGAGTAGAATCGCACCATAGTGATAAACGACACGTACGGCCTCGAGGCCCACCCCTGGGAGAAGCAAGACTCCGAGACCGCACCCGCCTACGCCGCATTCGTCCGCTACCGAGACCTCGGATACAAGCGCACCCTCCGCCAAGCAGCGATGCTCCACTACGACATCCCCGAAGACGAGTACGACCCCAACGGCGGCAAGATCCGCAACGTCGAAAGGTGGTCGGCTCTTCATCGGTGGGTCGCGCGTGCGGAGGCGTTCGACAACTGGCAGCAGCAGATGCTGGATGCGACGTCGCTCGAAGACGTGCGGGCGATGAAGAAGCGGCAGGCTCAGATTGCTGTCGCAGCGCAGAACAAGGTGGTCACGTTCCTCACGGCGTTGTCGGAGGCGCAGCTCTCGAAGATGACTCCGTTGCAGGCGATGCAGGTGTTCGACCTCGCGGTGAAGAACGAGCGCCTGGCCCGTGACGTCCCGGATTCGATCACGGGGATCACGAACGCTCAAGGGCAGAAGCTGCAGGTCGAGGTGGAGGTCGACGACGAGGCGCTCGAGCGGAAGCTGCAGGCGTGGATGGCGGCTCGGGATTCGGAGAACGACATCGAGGCCGGCGAGCCGAAGGATCCCGTGAAGGCGGCGGAGATCTCGAAGTCGTGGCCGACGGCGCCCGAGGTCGTGAAGCCTCTGGATCCCGACGATGAGGCCCAGTTCCGCGAGTAGGGTCTCCGGAAACACGGGATTCGTCTCCCCAAATGGTGCCGAACTGTACCGTTATGTGTCAGTATGTACTCATGGACACTCAACCACCACCCGAACAGCCCGCTGAGATGACGACGCCCGAGGTGCTCGATCGTCTCCGAATCAGTCGCACGACCCTCGAACGATGGGTCCGCGACGAGAACATCAAGCTCGACCCGATCAAGGTCGGCGGCCGGCGCCGGTTCGACCGCGCGCAGGTCGAGGCCCTCGCGACGGGGGCGACGTCGTGACCGGGAAGCCGGACGTCAACCTGCACGTCATCTCCGAGCGCCAGCAGGCGATGCTGGACCAGCGCTACGGCCGGGGCTCGGCAGCCGTCTTCGTCTGGCACATCCCGCAAGAACGCGCTACCCGCATCGAGGTCGCGATCCTCGGCCGGCAGTTCCAGGCCGACATCCACGACCGCAAGTTCCGCGATCTGCCGAACTCCTCGATCGACGAGCTCCTCGCGACCAACGCCGAGCAGCTCATGGGCGAGGCCGCGAACCACTACATCCGCACGCTCGGCATCGACCAGATCATCGACGCCGCCGCCGAGCAGGCCGCGTCCACCGCCGTCGCCGAGAACGACGCCGCCTGGAAGAAGCGCGTCGACCGGATCCTCGAAGCCCTCGGGTACGCCGACGACCCGGACCTCCCGAACATCGACGACGTGCTCGACGACACGAAGATCGTCTCCCCCGTCGAGGGGGTCAGCCCGTGCCTCGCGTACGGCGACCACTGCTCGAGCGCTCACACCGAAGCTGAGTGCCCGACCCGCACGATGACCCACGCAGACGACACCCCGAAGGAGAACCCGAATGCCTGACCCCCAGTTCCGCAACCCGATGCTGCAGGCCCTGCAGGACCAGATGCTCAACGACGCCGCCCGCGTCGACATGTACGCCGACAGCGCGCACACCGGCGACATCGACGTGTCCGTGATCGCAGGCGCCGTCATCGACGCCCGCAACTCCCGGAAAGCGTTCGAGGACGCAACGGTCGAACGCGCGATCGAGGAGCTGCTCGCCGTGCAGTCGCCCCGGTTCTACCCGAGGCTGTTCACCGAGCGCCTGACGGCCGACGACGACCTCGACGAGGGCAGCTACACGACGCGGATCTACATCGTGAACGAGGAACGTCGCGCGCTCCTCGTGATGGTCCCGCCGTCGGGCGAAGCGCTGCTCGCGAACAAGTGGATCGAGTGGATCACGATGGACGCGTCCACTCGTGGCGACTGGGCCCGGTTCAAGCCGACGGCGGTGAAGTGATGGCTGACCCTCTGCCCTGGATCTGTGCAGGCGTCCGCTCCGAAGACCGCTGCCCCGTCACGTCCGCCGGCCACGAACCGAAGTACTCGCCGCGCCCCGAGCTGCAGCAGAAGCTCACGCTCCCCGACGACGGCCCGCCCCTCGACACCCGCGCACGCACCCTGTGGCGCGGCGAGCTGCTCGTGGGCCTGGTGGCCGACGACGGGGAGCGTGATCTCACCCGGCTCGCTGACACGATCGCTGACCTCATGCACTGGGCGAACGAGCACGGCGTGGACTTCACCGATGCGGTGTTCCGCGCCTCTGACTCTGCCCGCGAGGAAAGCAACGACTGGTGGAAGGGGGTGGGAGTCTGATGGGCGACTCACGTCTCCGGATCCCCGCCAGCCGTGGTCCTGGACAGATTGCCGCCGAGCGCATGAGGCAGGTCTCCGAGGAGGGTTACACCCCGTCGGGCGACATCGGCCGTGAGGGCGAGCTGACCGCGGCGGCCGGCGCGTACACGCAGATCG
The DNA here is from genome assembly GCA_963682175.1 of Triglochin maritima. Classification (NCBI taxonomy): domain Eukaryota; kingdom Viridiplantae; phylum Streptophyta; class Magnoliopsida; order Alismatales; family Juncaginaceae; genus Triglochin; species Triglochin maritima. The sequence continues at coordinate 54,028 of CAVMKL010000150.1, forward strand.
CTCTGTTCCAGATCCGCGCCGGCAGGCTCGACGTCGTGCGGCTCGATCTCCCGCCGCAGAACTGGCCGTGGGAGACCCGGTACTGGAAGCCCTCGCATCACCCGAAGCGGAACCTCGTAAAGGCCGGCGCGCTGCTCGCCGCCGCGATCGACGCGATCCACCTCCGCTCCATGCCCGAGGTGCTCGAGGCAATGATGAACCGATCCGATGGAGGAACCCGATGAACCCCTGGTACCAGAACATGCTCGACGCCCAGTACGCCCGGCACGACCGTGAGTGCCAGGACGGGGCCGAGTGCAAGATGCGCGAGCGCCACGTGAAGGGCACGTACATGCCGCACGCTCTCCGCGACCGCGTGGAAGAGCTGCAGCTGCTCAACTACGACGCCCGGAAGCACCTGGAGGACATGGCCGACAGCCTCGACGAAGTCGTAACCCAGGAAATGATTCACGCGCAGCTGCTCGAGGGCATGAAGCTGCTCACTCCGTTCGCCGAGTCGTCCCTCGTGCTCGTCAACGCCGAGCAGCTCGCCGACTACTTCCAGGAGACCGTGTACCGGACGTCGTCGAACTTCCTGACCGCGCTCGACGCCGCCGGCCAGCCGCTGCTCCTCTGGGAGACCGAGGACGGCGAAGTCATCCGCCAGGGCGTCCCGACCGCCGACGAGCACGGCGGCAACTTCGACAAGAACAGCGGGTACGTCACCGACGCTCACTACCCGATCACCGTGCTGCACCCGACCCAGAAGGACGTCCGACCGTGACCGACTACACCCCGACCCCCGACCAGACCCGCGTGGTCACGAAGCTGGAGGATCTCATCGCGAAGGCGTTCGAGGCCCGGCCTGGCCTGTACTCCGACGTCACGCCGCGCGCGAACGGCGACGTGAAGATCCGGCTGCACACGATCCTGGCGTCCGAGTTCGAGATCTCGCCCGAGGAGGTCGTGCAGACGAAGGACGAGCTGTTCGCGCAGCTCATCGCCACGATGATCGGCCGGGTCGTGGAGGCCGGCGTCGACGGTCTCGGGATCCGGGAGCAGCTGCAGGCCGAGGCCGTCGAGGCGCTCAAGATCCAGGAGGCGTCGTTCCGGGCCGCATCTGCTCAGCAGCTCCGCGACCTGCAGACCCGCATGATGATGCTCGTCCCGAACCCGCTGCTCACGAAGCCGATCCAGAACGCGTTCGAGGCAGCGATCGAGGGGGCGTTGGGACGATGAGTGACCCATGCGTTCATCTGTTCGACGACGCTGCTGACGTCCGCGGTGACGACAACGAGGCGACGTCGGTCTGCTGTGGGAAGCGGTGGATCCACATCCCGTCTCAGAAGCTGTGGACCGTGAACCCGGAAAGAGCCACGTGTCGCGGGATGAGCGAAGAGCCCAGCCCGACGGCCGCCGACGTCATGTCCGCGGACGCCGAGCTCGACGCCACGTTCTTCTCCCGGCACCGCGAACTCCGCGCACAGCAGAAGATCTACGGACCGGTCGCTGAGCAGCTGCCTCTCCTCGTCACCGGGGAGATGAAGCGCACCGCGATCGTCGAGGCGTTCATCGAGTTCGTGAAGGTCGGCGGGACCGCGGAGCAGCTGCGCGAGATCTCCGAAGCGATCGCGAAGGGGATCCCGGTCCTCGCCGCCAGGAAGTGCGGCGCCCAGGCCGACGTGGTGATCGGCACGCAGCACCACCTCGTCTTCTGCGAGCGGATGTCGCACACGACCGCGGCGCCGCTCAACGACCCCGAAAACGAGCACCGTTCGCCAGCGCTGCCGGGCTACATGTTCGTGTGGTGGCCCGGCCAGGGGGTCCGCCTTGAGCAGCGATGACCGCCGGCCGATGCTCCGTCTTCGGACGACGAAGTGCTCGAAGGGCCGGCACGCCGAGTGCACGGGTCGCGGCACCCTGTTCGGGACCGCGTGCCAGTGCGTGTGTCACGAGCCCTCGACGGCCGTGAAGGACGCCGCATGAGCGCGCACGCCGTCCTCCGGTGCGACGGCCCGCACCACCAGGAGGTGTCGGTCTCCGCTCTCGCCCCGACGCCTCAGGCCGCGCTCCGCACGCAGGCCCGGATCCACGGGTGGAAGTCAAAGCGGATCCGGATCGTTCCCGATGACGGTCGCAAGCCGTTCTCGATCACGGTCGACCTCTGCGCGGTCTGCGTCGCCGAGGGGTACCTCAAGCAGCTCAAGTCGGCCCGGCCGGCGACAACCGAAGGGAAGACCGATGGCACAGAGAACACCGATTGACGTACGGAAGGACGTGCTGATCGGCCAGGAGCCGCTGTTCACCGGCATCCGCGTCGACCGTGACGGCACCGCGCACGTCTCGATCATCACGCTGGAGTACGTCGTCCAGCGGCGTCAAACGCTGGAGGACATCGCGTCTCGAGCGGTCAATCGAATGGGCGGCTTCGGGAAGAAGATCGACGCGGCGACCGACGCCCTCGTCCTGGCCGGCACGGAGATCGCCACGCTGAACGCCGAGAAGGAAGCCCTGCAGGCCGAGCTCGACCGCGAGCGCCGTGCTCACGCGGAGACGCGTAGCATCATCAGCAGCGCGGTCCGCATCGACGCCGCCCGACGCAAGATCCGACCGTCACGAACAAGCAGGAGAACACGATGACCGCCATTCACACGATGCCCGACTTCTCGCCCAGCCTCCCCGAGGAGGAGAAGGCCGCGATGAAGACGCTGTGCTGCGGGCGCACGCTGCAGGAGGTCCGGGATCTCGCGGCCGCCGATCCGACCCCGGACGTCCGCACGATCTGCGACGAGATCCCCGGCGCGCCGCTCCCGATCGAGACGGAGACCCCGACGCTCGTCGTCGAGTACAAGACCGGCGACCCTGTGAAGCTGCCCTCCGGCGAGCGAGGTGTCATCCAGGGGATCGACGCGACCGACCTCGTCGCGGCGGCCAACGGCGGCCTCAGCCCGTTCTACCGTGTGCGGCACTTCGTACCCAAGGTGACCCGGTTCAGCCCGTCACAGCTCAGCAGGTGGACGGGTCACACCCGATCCGCGGCCGCCCGGGGGACCGCGCCCGACGACGGCAGCCTCGAGGCCCGCGTCGAGGAGGCGCTCGCGTTCGTGCACACGCAGACCGGCGAGGTCGCGACTCGGGTCGAGCTGATCCTCCGGGGCTACCAGAAGCCGCCGATCGAGGAGTAAGCTGCAAGCCTCCCCTCAACAGGTGAGCGTCACAGAAGCCCCGGGTTCCACGGCCCGGGGCTTCGGCGTATCCTCAGGGGTGTACGAGCAGCACACGATCAACACACGAAGGAGTCACCCATGACCGAGCACCGCACCATTCCCACGATCGGCCGAATCGTCCACTACACGCTGACCGAGGGCAACGCCCGCGCGATCAACGACGGTCGCACGAAGGCCGGCCTCGCGACGAAGACCGGCAACGTCGCACGGCAGGGCGACATCTACCCGCTGACCGTCGTCCGCGTCTGGCCGTCGAACATCGTCAACGGGCAGCTGACGCTCGACGGGAACGACGGGTACTGGATCACGTCGGCGCCCGAGGCCGGCACGACGAAGGCGTTCGACAACCGCGGCGAAGTCGAGCTGTTCGATGAGCACGGCCGCCAGGAGGGGTGTTGGAACTGGCCGCCTCGCGTGTAGCCTGATCCCGCCTCCACTGAGTCGGAGCACCAGATCCCCCCGGGAGTCCGCACACACCCACCGGGGGATCGCTCTGTGTACGATGGTCACCTGTCGTCATCTCAGGTCGCAGCTCGGCCCCGACCCCTCTTCCACGGGGCCGGGGCCGTCGGCGTTATGCTGGTCACTCCATAGGAGGAACAGCCCGTGAGTCGGACCCTCGAGCGCATGGCGCTCATGCCCGCGAACATCCGCGCCGAGTTCCTGGCGTCCCTCGCTCAGTCCGAGAAGCAGGCGATCGCGAAGACGCTCGACAGGGGCCTCGGCTCGCGGTTCGGCGAGTACCGGTACAACCCGGTCGGGTTCGTGCACGACGTGCTCCGAGAACCGACGTGGTCGAAGATGGACGAGATCTTGAACGGCGTCCTCCGGTACAAGGTCACGTGCGTGCCGGCGGCGCACTCGGTCTCGAAGTCGCACACCGCGGCGCGCGTCGTCGCCTGGTGGAACAGCGTGCACCCTCCCGGCACCGCGCTGACGATCACCACGGCAACGACGTTCCAGCAGGTGAAGACGATCCTCTGGCCGCACATCCGCAAGATGGTCGCGCGGCACAACCTCCCCGGCCGGACGAACACGACCGAGTGGGTCATCCCGACGGACGACGAGCCGAACTACCTCAGCGCCTACGGGTTCTCCGCGAACGACAACGACGAGGCCGCCGTGCAGGGCCGCCACGCGCCCCACCTGCTCATCGTCGTCGACGAGGCCGGCGGCATCAGCCACGAGCTCGGCAAGGCCCTGTACTCGCTGCTCACCGGTGGTCACACCCGGATGCTCCTCATCGGCAACCCGTCGACGGAGGAGGAGAACACGTGGTTCCAGAAGCGCTGCGAGGCAGGCCGCGCGAACACGATCGTCATCCCGATCCCCGTCTCCGCGACGCCGAACTTCACCGGCGAGGACGCCGGCCTCTGCGCGTCGTGCCCGGTCGGCGTGCCCCCGCACCCGTCGGCCTCGCACCTGGTGGACCAGCTGTGGCTCGACGAGGTGCTCGACGAGTTCGGTGCCGAGTCCGCGTACGTCACCGCCCGCGTCGACGCGAAGTTCCCCGAGTACGTCCAGGACAAGGTGCTGCCGCTCACCTGGCTCGAGAACGCCCTCGTGTCCGCGTGGCCCGACGACGTTCAGGAGCCCGGCCGGATCCGCCTCGGCGTCGACGTCGCGTCGGACGGCGGCGACGAGTTCGTCATCGCCCGCGCGGTCGGCCTCCGCTGCGAGATCAAGCACACCGCCGTCGGCGCCGCGAACGAGAACAGCGAGGACGTCGGCGCTGAGGTTGTCAAGCACATCCTCGCCGCCGAGGCGCTGCACAAGGAGTGGGGCATCGAGCAGGCTGTACGCGTGAAGGTCGACACGATCGGCGTCGGATGGGGTGTCGTCTCGTACCTGGAGAAGCGCCGCGAGGAAGGCGTGCACCACGCGGAGATCGTCGGCGTCAACGTGGCCCGCACGGCGAACGACCCGGAGAAGTTCGACAAGCAGCGCGCCGAGATGTGGTGGAACCTCCGCACGCTCATCCAGCCGCGCCGCGTCCCGGTCACGATCGTCAAGCCGAACGGCCACGAGACGGTCACGGTACGCGAGGTCTACGACGGCCCCGTCCGCCTCGACATCGACACCCGCACCCTCGCGCAGCTGACCGCCCCGATGTACCGCCCGGACGGCACCGGCCGCGTGTCGATCGAGAAGAAGACCGAGATCAAGAAGCGCACCGGTGGTCGCTCCCCCGACCGCGGAGAGGCGATCCTCCTGGCGCTCTACGAGCCGCAGACGAAGGACGAGATCGGCGCGTTCAACGTGATCGGTGTCGCCAAGGGCGAGCGGTCCTGGCGGGAGCTCGGCAGCAGTTGACGGCGTGGCGGCCCTCGTCACTCTCCGGGGGGTGCGGTAGTTTGGTCCGGTACGACGCCAGACTGCACAACCCCCCGTGAGGAATCGCATGACGAACATCGGCAACGAGGTCCAGGCACAGGCCGCAGCACAGGATGCCTCCGAGGATCTGCAGCCGACAGCGCTCCGCGAGATCGGCTCGACCGGTCTCAACCGCTCCGGCGGGTTCATCGGCGAGGAGTACCTCACCTCGCTGCAGGGCACGAACGGCGTCCGCGCGTACAAGGAGATGGACGACAACGACCCGATCGCCTCGGGCATGATGTTCGGCATCCGCCGCGTGCTGCAGCGCCTCCCGTGGGAGATCGTCGGACCGACCGACCCGACGCCGGCCGAGGAGTGCGCGACGTCGTTCGTGCAGTCGTGCTTCGACGACATGGCTACCCCGTGGTCGAACGTGATCGAGGACATCCTCTCGCTGACGACGTACGGGTGGTCGTTCCTGGAGATGAACCTCAAGCTGCGCGGCGGCCCCGACGCGAAGGAAGACTGGCGCCGGTCGCAGTACTCGGACAACCGGCTCGGGTGGCGCTCGTTCGCGATCCGCTCGCAGGACACGCTCTCGCGGTGGGAGTTCGGCGACAACGGCGACCTCCTCGGCATGACCCAGATGGATCCGAACGGCGCCGGTATGCGGACGATCCCGATGGGGAAGGGCCTGCTGTTCCGGACGTCGACGTTCAAGGACAACCCCGAGGGGAAATCGCTGCTCCGCGGCGCGTACCGCCCGTGGTACTACAAGAAGCGCATCGAGGACTTCGAGGGCATCGGCGTCGAGCGCGACCTCGCCGGCCTGCCGATCGCTACGCTGCCGATGAAGTTCTTCAGCACGTCCGCCACGGCTGACGAGAAGCACACCCTGCAGCTGATGCAGAACCTCGTCTCCGACATCCGCCAGGACCAGAACGGCGGCGTCGTGCTGCCTGTCGCCTACGACGAGCACGGCAACAAGATGATCGGCCTCGACCTCGTGTCGTCGTCCGGCTCGAAGGGGTTCGATACCAACTCGATCATCAAGCGGAAGTCGGAGGAGATGGCGATGTCGATCCTCATGGACTTCCTGATGCTCGGGCACCAGGCCGTCGGCTCGTTTGCGCTCGGCACCGCGAAGATCGACCTTTGGACGATGTCGGTCGAGTCCGTCGCTCGCGGCATTGCCGAGACGTTCAACAAGTACGCGATCGCCCCGCTGCTCAAGTGGAACGTGATGAAGGGCATCCGGCCACCGGAGCTCGTCTTCGGCGAGGTCGCGAACGTCGACATCGGCTCGCTCGGCGCGTTCATCGAGCAGATGATCGGCGCTGGCGTCTTCACCACCGGACCCGAGCTCGAGCGGTTCGCGCGCAACGCCGCGAACATCCCGCTCGAGGCTGAGGAGCCCTCGTTCCATGACGCTCCGAATCAGTAGGCGCCGGCTGCCGGCCGACCCCGGGCGGGGACCGCACGACAAGACGCCGAACGAGCCGAAGACCGCCCGCGCGGTCGACGCGGCCCTGCAGCTCGTCGTCGATGCGCTTCCCGAGCCCGACGTCCTCCGAGCATCGAGCGCCGAGCAGATCATCGCCGGCCTGCCGTGGACGGAGTTCTCGTTTGCGCTGTACGAGACCCAGAAGCCGATCGTCGACGAGATCTCGATGGCTGCCATGCGGACGATCCGTGAGCAGCGTCTGCAGAAGGCCGACACGATCATCGACGACCTCGACTTCGAGATCATCGACATGAACGCGCAGATGCTCGCCGAGCAGCAGGCCGGCCGCCTCATCGTCCAGCTCTCTGACGCCATGCGCGGCACGATCCGCGACGCCATCTTCCAGGCCGTCTCGGGTCAGCTGACCGGCTACGACGTCGCCCGCGCGCTTGCCCGCACGATCCCGCTGCACACCGCTTGGGCTCAGGCTGTCGAGAAGTCGCGAGCGAAGAACGTCGAGAAGTTCCTGGCGCAGGAGATGTCGTTCGCGGACGCCACGGCCAAGGCCGACCGGCTCGCCGACGCGTACGCGAAGAAGCTCCGCAACCGGCGGGCGTGGAACATCAGCCGGACCGAGATCATGGGCGCGCAGAACGGCGGGAAGTGGGCCGGCTGGGCGCACGACGTGAACAGCGGCCTGGTCGTTGACGACAGCCTCAAGGAGTGGGAGGAGGGCCGCAACCCGTGCAAGACGTGCGCTCCCCTCGTCGGCGAGCTGCGACGCTGGGACGAGCCGTTCTCGAACGGCATGATGATGCCGCCCGATCACCCCTCGTGCCGCTGCACCGCGCAGATCTTGCCGCCTGACGATGACCTCATTGCCGAGATGGAGAAGCAGTTCGCCGCGCGGGCGGCTGCCGGCGCGCCCTGATTGACCCCCACACCCCCAGTAGAGAGAATGTGACCATGCGAACAGAAGTGACGATGGAGAAGGCAGTCGGGATCGCCGAGGAGCTCGACGACGTCGACTTCACCGAGGCGGTCGCTTCGGCTGTGGACGCCGGGCTCGACACCGTGGAGCTCATCACCGACGACGACGGCAACGTGTTCGTCGTCCGACCCAAGGGCGTCATGATCGCCTGGAAGCCCCCGCAGTGGCTGCGCGAGAAGATCGCCGTCCCGGGTGGCACCGAGTGCGACGAGATCCACCTGACGCTGCTGTCGCTCGGCGACGTCGAGGACTGGACGCCGGACCAGCAGCGCACGATCATCGGCGTCACCACGGAGATCGCCGGGAAGACGAAGGAGATCCGCGGTGGCTTCCGCGGCGTCGGCCGGTTCCGCAACGGCGAGGACGAGGATCCCGTCGTGCTCATCGGAGACTTCCCCGGCCTGAACGAGCTGCGCGAGCGTCTGGTCGCTGCGCTCGGCGAGGCCGGCATCGAGTTCGAGGACAAGTTCGACAGCTTCATCCCTCACGTCACGATCGGCTGGATGGACGCCGAGGTCGACGCGCCGCTGATCGGGATCCAGGAGCTCACGACCGTCATCTCGAACGTGACCGTCTACATCGCCGGCACGCACTACGAGATCGACCTCGACGGGCTGCCGTGGGACGACTACGGCTACCCCGTCGAGCCGCAGAACCTCTACGTCCCGCTGCTCAAGGCATCCGAGGCTCAGGGCACCCAGACGATCGACGACGAGCAGCGGTACAGCTACGGCCCCTGGTACGTCCCCGACTCCGTCGACGCTCACAACGAGTGGGCGACCGCGACCGACGTGCAGAAGTCGCTGTGGGGCTACGTGCAGGGCGGCGATCGCCAGATCCGACTGCAGCACAACGTCGACGTCGTGGCCGGCGAGTGGGTCGAGCTCGCGACGTTCCCGTTCGCCGTCGACGCGCCGGTGCAGGGCCCGGACGGCGTCATGGTGAAGCACCGGTACCCGGCCGGCACCCCGTTCATGGGTGTCATCTGGACCGAGGAGGCGTGGCCGCTCGTGAAGTCGGGCGCGATCTCCGGGTTCTCCGTCGGCGGGACCGCGCAGCGCATGGAGGTCGCGTTCGAGGCTGACGAGCTGGCGAAGTCGGCACTCAAGTAGCCCCCTCCCTTCCGTTGTCCTATGGTGTGATAGCTTGAAAGTCACTCACCCCTCAGGGCAACGGAAGGGAACACCATGCCCCCAATCTCCGACCTCATCGCGCTCGGCATCGCCGTGTGCTTCATCCTCGGATGCGGCGTCCTCATCGGCATCCGCCGCGACGATCGACGAATCGCCGTCCACTGGGCCGAGGACGACTACTCGCTCAAGCAGCGCGGCCTCGAGGATCTCTCGCTCAGCTGCCAGCAGATGTCGATGCGGCTCCTCAGCAACCGCGGCCAGCGGGCGTACACCGAGCGTTGGAACCAGCTGACGGACCTCAAGCGATGACACTGCGAGTGCTCGCCTGGTTCGACTGCAGCCGGCCCGAGTGCCCGTCGACGACGAGACCGCACTCCGAGATGCACGGGGTCACGGCGGTCGGCGCGGCCCGCCGGCACGCGCACTCGCTCGGGTGGCGTCTCCTCCCCCTCGGCGAGCTCTGCGCGACGTGTTGGGACGAGGGCTACCGGCTCGACATGCTCGGCCAGGTGCAGGGAAGCGACCGTGGCTAAGCCCAGCATCGACTTCGAGCGCGCCGCCGAGCTCTCTGCTCAGGGGCTCCACCTCACCGAGCTCGCGCAGGAGCTGGAGTGCTCGAACTCGGCTCTCGCTCGGGGGCTACGACAGCGGGGGATCCCGTACGCGCGCACCCCGCAGTTCATCCCGGGGGCGACACCCGAGCAGCGCGAGCGCGACGACCGGATTGCGGCGCTCACCCGCGAGGGGAAGTCGGCGACTCAGATAGCGATCATCATGAAGATCTCGGAGCGGACGGTCACCCGGGCGCGCGCTCGGAAGGGCCTGTCGAAGTCCGGCGCCCGGGTCGCGACGGACGAGGAGAAGCAGCGGGCACGGGAGATGCTCGACGACGGGATGCCGTACGCCGAGATCGGCCGCACCCTCGGGTGGGCGGGGACGACGATCGCGTCCTGGTTCCCGGGCGAGGGGTGGAGCAACGTTGAGTCGGTGCTGTTCGCGAAGATGATCCACATCGAGAACATGCGCGAGCGTCGGGCGAACCGTTCGCGGACTCCGCTCCGGGCAGTAAGCTGGCACCGCGTTGCGCGCAGGGGACGGGCCGGCATTCGGGTTGACGGTCCGTCCCCGTCTCTCGCCGTGTCGCTCTCGGGTGAGGACACCCCCGGTGGCATGATGGTCGCATGGTAGAGACGCTCGCCCCGCTCAAGTACGGCAAGGTCCGCGGACGCTTCATGGAGCTCGTGGGCGACGGGGCGGACCCCGACTACTACCCGGACGCGGTGCCGCTCTCGGGCACGGTCACGCTGCGCGCCCGGCCGTCGTCGGTCCTGGTGAACAACGCGGTGCCTCGGCCGGCTACAGTCCTCCCGGCTCCGGTCGTCGCTCAGCTCGACGCTGATGGCTACGTCTCGAGGAACGGTCAGCCCGAAGTCTGGGTGCTCGCCTCCGACGATCCCAGCACGAATCCCACCGGGTTCACCTACGAGGTCACGTTCGCGCTCACAGGGGCCGACGGTGGCGTCTCCTACGGCCCCTTCGAGGTGACCGTACCGACGTGGGTCACTGATGCGGACACCGTCGACCTGACGCTCGTCGCACCGCTCGGGACGTCGCCGACGCCGGGCACGATCATCATCCGCGGTGAGACGGGCGCTCTCACCGACGTCGCGATCGGCACGGTGACGACGCTCGCCACCGGCCAGCCCGCCACGGCCGTGATCTCAGGCACGGCTCCGACGAAGCAGCTGGACCTCGGCTTGCCGAAGGGGAACACCGGCGACAAGGGAGACAAGGGCGACGTCGGCGATGTGACCGACGCGATCGTCACAAACCCGGCGCCCGCGACGCTCGCGCTGACCTCGGGAACCCCGTACACGCGCCGCCTGGTGCTCACGAGTGATGTCACGCTCTCGATCGCCGCCGGGACCGCGAACAAGTCGTACTCGATCACGCTCGTCCTGGCGATCAGCACGACGACGCGCACGGTCACCTGGCCGAACAACGTGCAGTGGCCCGAAGGCATCAAGCCCGCGCTGTTCCCCGTTGGGCGGCACGTCATCAACCTCCTCTGGGACGGTGCCGTCTGGCAGGGCGCCGTGGTCGGGATGAACTATGCGTAGCCTCATCCAGGACGCCGGATCACAGCCGTTCCGCAACGAGTTCGGAGATCCTCGCGCTGCTAGCACCCCTCCCGCAGGAACGTCAGCGTGGGGATCTCGGTACGGCTGGGGGGTTGCTCGTCTCGCAGATCAGACGGACGGGCCGCCAGGACAGGGCATCACTGGTTACGTGCGACTCACGGTACCGTCGGCTCAGGGGCGCGGAGGACGCGGCTTCGGCCACCTCGGCAACCCCGACTTCACGACGAATCAGACCAGCGGTCAGCGCGTCTAC
>CAVMKL010000151.1:0-69436 GCA_963682175.1 Triglochin maritima
GCATTCAACTACTTATTAAACCGACATCTATACAATGGTAAAAAATAATAAAATATTACAACCATTTCAAGCCCAAGTTGCCCAAGTAACGTAAGTTGCAACTCCCTGATCGGACGACCGTGACGCGAGAAAGCACGCATGGTGCGCGACGCGATTGAATGACTAGATTCGGAGAGACACTACTTACGGGTGCGATCATACCAGCACTAAAGCACCGGATCCCATCAGAACTCCGTAGTTAAGCGTGCTTGGGCGAGAGTAGTACTAGGATGGGTGACCTCCTGGGAAGTCCTCGTGTTGCACCCCTTTTGCCTCGAGAGGCATGAGGACTAATAACTAATAAGGGCGCGTGCGTGCTTGGGCGAGACTAGTACTACTGCGACGAGTCACCTCCTGCGAAGTCCTCGTGTTACCCCCTTTTTTTGCAGCGACACGACACGGTGCGGGGACTAAGGGCGCGTGGGGCACAATTGCATCTTCGTGTTGAGCTCAAGCGCACCGCGGGTGCGAAGGGGATTTAGCGAGCATTCAACTACTTATTAAACCGACATCTATACAATGGTAAAAAATAATAAAATATTACAACCATTTCAAGCCCAAGTTGCCCAAGTAACGTAAGTTGCAACTCCCTGATCGGACGACCGTGACGCGAGAAAGCACGCATGGTGCGCGACGCGATTGAATGACTAGATTCGGAGAGACACTACTTACGGGTGCGATCATACCAGCACTAAAGCACCGGATCCCATCAGAACTCCGTAGTTAAGCGTGCTTGGGCGAGAGTAGTACTAGGATGGGTGACCTCCTGGGAAGTCCTCGTGTTGCACCCCTTTTGCCTCGAGAGGCATGAGGACTAATAACTAATAAGGGCGCGTGCGTGCTTGGGCGAGACTAGTACTACTGCGACGAGTCACCTCCTGCGAAGTCCTCGTGTTACCCCCTTTTTTGCAGCGACACGACACGGTGCGGGGACTAAGGGCGCGTGGGGCACAATTGCATCTTCGTGTTGAGCTCAAGCGCACCGCGGGTGCGAAGGGGATTTAGCGAGCATTCAACTACTTATTAAACCGACATCTATACAATGGTAAAAAATAATAAAATATTACAACCATTTCAAGCCCAAGTTGCCCAAGTAACGTAAGTTGCAACTCCCTGATCGGACGACCGTGACGCGAGAAAGCACGCATGGTGCGCGACGCGATTGAATGACTAGATTCGGAGAGACACTACTTACGGGTGCGATCATACCAGCACTAAAGCACCGGATCCCATCAGAACTCCGTAGTTAAGCGTGCTTGGGCGAGAGTAGTACTAGGATGGGTGACCTCCTGGGAAGTCCTCGTGTTGCACCCCTTTTGCCTCGAGAGGCATGAGGACTAATAACTAATAAGGGCGCGTGCGTGCTTGGGCGAGACTAGTACTACTGCGACGAGTCACCTCCTGCGAAGTCCTCGTGTTACCCCCTTTTTTTGCAGCGACACGACACGGTGCGGGGACTAAGGGCGCGTGGGGCACAATTGCATCTTCGTGTTGAGCTCAAGCGCACCGCGGGTGCGAAGGGGATTTAGCGAGCATTCAACTACTTATTAAACCGACATCTATACAATGGTAAAAAATAATAAAATATTACAACCATTTCAAGCCCAAGTTGCCCAAGTAACGTAAGTTGCAACTCCCTGATCGGACGACCGTGACGCGAGAAAGCACGCATGGTGCGCGACGCGATTGAATGACTAGATTCGGAGAGACACTACTTACGGGTGCGATCATACCAGCACTAAAGCACCGGATCCATCAGAACTCCGTAGTTAAGCGTGCTTGGGCGAGAGTAGTACTAGGATGGGTGACCTCCTGGGAAGTCCTCGTGTTGCACCCCTTTTGCCTCGAGAGGCATGAGGACTAATAACTAATAAGGGCGCGTGCGTGCTTGGGCGAGACTAGTACTACTGCGACGAGTCACCTCCTGCGAAGTCCTCGTGTTACCCCCTTTTTTGCAGCGACACGACACGGTGCGGGGACTAAGGGCGCGTGGGGCACAATTGCATCTTCGTGTTGAGCTCAAGCGCACCGCGGGTGCGAAGGGGATTTAGCGAGCATTCAACTACTTATTAAACCGACATCTATACAATGGTAAAAAATAATAAAATATTACAACCATTTCAAGCCCAAGTTGCCCCAAGTAACGTAAGTTGCAACTCCCTGATCGGACGACCGTGACGCGAGAAAGCACGCATGGTGCGCGACGCGATTGAATGACTAGATTCGGAGAGACACTACTTACGGGTGCGATCATACCAGCACTAAAGCACCGGATCCCATCAGAACTCCGTAGTTAAGCGTGCTTGGGCGAGAGTAGTACTAGGATGGGTGACCTCCTGGGAAGTCCTCGTGTTGCACCCCTTTTGCCTCGAGAGGCATGAGGACTAATAACTAATAAGGGCGCGTGCGTGCTTGGGCGAGACTAGTACTACTGCGACGAGTCACCTCCTGCGAAGTCCTCGTGTTACCCCCTTTTTTTTGCAGCGACACGACACGGTGCGGGGACTAAGGGCGCGTGGGGCACAATTGCATCTTCGTGTTGAGCTCAAGCGCACCGCGGGTGCGAAGGGGATTTAGCGAGCATTCAACTACTTATTAAACCGACATCTATACAATGGTAAAAAATAATAAAATATTACAACCATTTCAAGCCCAAGTTGCCCAAGTAACGTAAGTTGCAACTCCCTGATCGGACGACCGTGACGCGAGAAAGCACGCATGGTGCGCGACGCGATTGAATGACTAGATTCGGAGAGACACTACTTACGGGTGCGATCATACCAGCACTAAAGCACCGGATCCCATCAGAACTCCGTAGTTAAGCGTGCTTGGGCGAGAGTAGTACTAGGATGGGTGACCTCCTGGGAAGTCCTCGTGTTGCACCCCTTTTGCCTCGAGAGGCATGAGGACTAATAACTAATAAGGGCGCGTGCGTGCTTGGGCGAGACTAGTACTACTGCGACGAGTCACCTCCTGCGAAGTCCTCGTGTTACCCCCTTTTTTTGCAGCGACACGACACGGTGCGGGGACTAAGGGCGCGTGGGGCACAATTGCATCTTCGTGTTGAGCTCAAGCGCACCGCGGGTGCGAAGGGGATTTAGCGAGCATTCAACTACTTATTAAACCGACATCTATACAATGGTAAAAAATAATAAAATATTACAACCATTTCAAGCCCAAGTTGCCCAAGTAACGTAAGTTGCAACTCCCTGATCGGACGACCGTGACGCGAGAAAGCACGCATGGTGCGCGACGCGATTGAATGACTAGATTCGGAGAGACACTACTTACGGGTGCGATCATACCAGCACTAAAGCACCGGATCCCATCAGAACTCCGTAGTTAAGCGTGCTTGGGCGAGAGTAGTACTAGGATGGGTGACCTCCTGGGAAGTCCTCGTGTTGCACCCCTTTTGCCTCGAGAGGCATGAGGACTAATAACTAATAAGGGCGCGTGCGTGCTTGGGCGAGACTAGTACTACTGCGACGAGTCACCTCCTGCGAAGTCCTCGTGTTACCCCCTTTTTTTGCAGCGACACGACACGGTGCGGGGACTAAGGGCGCGTGGGGCACAATTGCATCTTCGTGTTGAGCTCAAGCGCACCGCGGGTGCGAAGGGGATTTAGCGAGCATTCAACTACTTATTAAACCGACATCTATACAATGGTAAAAAATAATAAAATATTACAACCATTTCAAGCCCAAGTTGCCCAAGTAACGTAAGTTGCAACTCCCTGATCGGACGACCGTGACGCGAGAAAGCACGCATGGTGCGCGACGCGATTGAATGACTAGATTCGGAGAGACACTACTTACGGGTGCGATCATACCAGCACTAAAGCACCGGATCCCATCAGAACTCCGTAGTTAAGCGTGCTTGGGCGAGAGTAGTACTAGGATGGGTGACCTCCTGGGAAGTCCTCGTGTTGCACCCCTTTTGCCTCGAGAGGCATGAGGACTAATAACTAATAAGGGCGCGTGCGTGCTTGGGCGAGACTAGTACTACTGCGACGAGTCACCTCCTGCGAAGTCCTCGTGTTACCCCCTTTTTTTGCAGCGACACGACACGGTGCGGGGACTAAGGGCGCGTGGGGCACAATTGCATCTTCGTGTTGAGCTCAAGCGCACCGCGGGTGCGAAGGGGATTTAGCGAGCATTCAACTACTTATTAAACCGACATCTATACAATGGTAAAAAATAATAAAATATTACAACCATTTCAAGCCCAAGTTGCCCAAGTAACGTAAGTTGCAACTCCCTGATCGGACGACCGTGACGCGAGAAAGCACGCATGGTGCGCGACGCGATTGAATGACTAGATTCGGAGAGACACTACTTACGGGTGCGATCATACCAGCACTAAAGCACCGGATCCCATCAGAACTCCGTAGTTAAGCGTGCTTGGGCGAGAGTAGTACTAGGATGGGTGACCTCCTGGGAAGTCCTCGTGTTGCACCCCTTTTGCCTCGAGAGGCATGAGGACTAATAACTAATAAGGGCGCGTGCGTGCTTGGGCGAGACTAGTACTACTGCGACGAGTCACCTCCTGCGAAGTCCTCGTGTTACCCCCTTTTTTTGCAGCGACACGACACGGTGCGGGGACTAAGGGCGCGTGGGGCACAATTGCATCTTCGTGTTGAGCTCAAGCGCACCGCGGGTGCGAAGGGGATTTAGCGAGCATTCAACTACTTATTAAACCGACATCTATACAATGGTAAAAAATAATAAAATATTACAACCATTTCAAGCCCAAGTTGCCCAAGTAACGTAAGTTGCAACTCCCTGATCGGACGACCGTGACGCGAGAAAGCACGCATGGTGCGCGACGCGATTGAATGACTAGATTCGGAGAGACACTACTTACGGGTGCGATCATACCAGCACTAAAGCACCGGATCCCATCAGAACTCCGTAGTTAAGCGTGCTTGGGCGAGAGTAGTACTAGGATGGGTGACCTCCTGGGAAGTCCTCGTGTTGCACCCCTTTTGCCTCGAGAGGCATGAGGACTAATAACTAATAAGGGCGCGTGCGTGCTTGGGCGAGACTAGTACTACTGCGACGAGTCACCTCCTGCGAAGTCCTCGTGTTACCCCCTTTTTTGCAGCGACACGACACGGTGCGGGGACTAAGGGCGCGTGGGGCACAATTGCATCTTCGTGTTGAGCTCAAGCGCACCGCGGGTGCGAAGGGGATTTAGCGAGCATTCAACTACTTATTAAACCGACATCTATACAATGGTAAAAAATAATAAAATATTACAACCATTTCAAGCCCAAGTTGCCCAAGTAACGTAAGTTGCAACTCCCTGATCGGACGACCGTGACGCGAGAAAGCACGCATGGTGCGCGACGCGATTGAATGACTAGATTCGGAGAGACACTACTTACGGGTGCGATCATACCAGCACTAAAGCACCGGATCCCATC
Source organism: Triglochin maritima (assembly GCA_963682175.1). Taxonomy (NCBI): domain Eukaryota; kingdom Viridiplantae; phylum Streptophyta; class Magnoliopsida; order Alismatales; family Juncaginaceae; genus Triglochin; species Triglochin maritima. Next base: position 5,465 of record CAVMKL010000151.1, read on the forward strand.
AGAACTCCGTAGTTAAGCGTGCTTGGGCGAGAGTAGTACTAGGATGGGTGACCTCCTGGGAAGTCCTCGTGTTGCACCCCTTTTGCCTCGAGAGGCATGAGGACTAATAACTAATAAGGGCGCGTGCGTGCTTGGGCGAGACTAGTACTACTGCGACGAGTCACCTCCTGCGAAGTCCTCGTGTTACCCCCTTTTTTTGCAGCGACACGACACGGTGCGGGGACTAAGGGCGCGTGGGGCACAATTGCATCTTCGTGTTGAGCTCAAGCGCACCGCGGGTGCGAAGGGGATTTAGCGAGCATTCAACTACTTATTAAACCGACATCTATACAATGGTAAAAAATAATAAAATATTACAACCATTTCAAGCCCAAGTTGCCCAAGTAACGTAAGTTGCAACTCCCTGATCGGACGACCGTGACGCGAGAAAGCACGCATGGTGCGCGACGCGATTGAATGACTAGATTCGGAGAGACACTACTTACGGGTGCGATCATACCAGCACTAAAGCACCGGATCCCATCAGAACTCCGTAGTTAAGCGTGCTTGGGCGAGAGTAGTACTAGGATGGGTGACCTCCTGGGAAGTCCTCGTGTTGCACCCCTTTTGCCTCGAGAGGCATGAGGACTAATAACTAATAAGGGCGCGTGCGTGCTTGGGCGAGACTAGTACTACTGCGACGAGTCACCTCCTGCGAAGTCCTCGTGTTACCCCCTTTTTTGCAGCGACACGACACGGTGCGGGGACTAAGGGCGCGTGGGGCACAATTGCATCTTCGTGTTGAGCTCAAGCGCACCGCGGGTGCGAAGGGGATTTAGCGAGCATTCAACTACTTATTAAACCGACATCTATACAATGGTAAAAAATAATAAAATATTACAACCATTTCAAGCCCAAGTTGCCCAAGTAACGTAAGTTGCAACTCCCTGATCGGACGACCGTGACGCGAGAAAGCACGCATGGTGCGCGACGCGATTGAATGACTAGATTCGGAGAGACACTACTTACGGGTGCGATCATACCAGCACTAAAGCACCGGATCCCATCAGAACTCCGTAGTTAAGCGTGCTTGGGCGAGAGTAGTACTAGGATGGGTGACCTCCTGGGAAGTCCTCGTGTTGCACCCCTTTTGCCTCGAGAGGCATGAGGACTAATAACTAATAAGGGCGCGTGCGTGCTTGGGCGAGACTAGTACTACTGCGACGAGTCACCTCCTGCGAAGTCCTCGTGTTACCCCCTTTTTTTTGCAGCGACACGACACGGTGCGGGGACTAAGGGCGCGTGGGGCACAATTGCATCTTCGTGTTGAGCTCAAGCGCACCGCGGGTGCGAAGGGGATTTAGCGAGCATTCAACTACTTATTAAACCGACATCTATACAATGGTAAAAAATAATAAAATATTACAACCATTTCAAGCCCAAGTTGCCCAAGTAACGTAAGTTGCAACTCCCTGATCGGACGACCGTGACGCGAGAAAGCACGCATGGTGCGCGACGCGATTGAATGACTAGATTCGGAGAGACACTACTTACGGGTGCGATCATACCAGCACTAAAGCACCGGATCCCATCAGAACTCCGTAGTTAAGCGTGCTTGGGCGAGAGTAGTACTAGGATGGGTGACCTCCTGGGAAGTCCTCGTGTTGCACCCCTTTTGCCTCGAGAGGCATGAGGACTAATAACTAATAAGGGCGCGTGCGTGCTTGGGCGAGACTAGTACTACTGCGACGAGTCACCTCCTGCGAAGTCCTCGTGTTACCCCCTTTTTTTTGCAGCGACACGACACGGTGCGGGGACTAAGGGCGCGTGGGGCACAATTGCATCTTCGTGTTGAGCTCAAGCGCACCGCGGGTGCGAAGGGGATTTAGCGAGCATTCAACTACTTATTAAACCGACATCTATACAATGGTAAAAAATAATAAAATATTACAACCATTTCAAGCCCAAGTTGCCCAAGTAACGTAAGTTGCAACTCCCTGATCGGACGACCGTGACGCGAGAAAGCACGCATGGTGCGCGACGCGATTGAATGACTAGATTCGGAGAGACACTACTTACGGGTGCGATCATACCAGCACTAAAGCACCGGATCCCATCAGAACTCCGTAGTTAAGCGTGCTTGGGCGAGAGTAGTACTAGGATGGGTGACCTCCTGGGAAGTCCTCGTGTTGCACCCCTTTTGCCTCGAGAGGCATGAGGACTAATAACTAATAAGGGCGCGTGCGTGCTTGGGCGAGACTAGTACTACTGCGACGAGTCACCTCCTGCGAAGTCCTCGTGTTACCCCCTTTTTTTGCAGCGACACGACACGGTGCGGGGACTAAGGGCGCGTGGGGCACAATTGCATCTTCGTGTTGAGCTCAAGCGCACCGCGGGTGCGAAGGGGATTTAGCGAGCATTCAACTACTTATTAAACTGACATCTATACAATGGTAAAAAATAATAAAATATTACAACCATTTCAAGCCCAAGTTGCCCAAGTAACGTAAGTTGCAACTCCCTGATCGGACGACCGTGACGCGAGAAAGCACGCATGGTGCGCGACGCGATTGAATGACTAGATTCGGAGAGACACTACTTACGGGTGCGATCATACCAGCACTAAAGCACCGGATCCCATCAGAACTCCGTAGTTAAGCGTGCTTGGGCGAGAGTAGTACTAGGATGGGTGACCTCCTGGGAAGTCCTCGTGTTGCACCCCTTTTGCCTCGAGAGGCATGAGGACTAATAACTAATAAGGGCGCGTGCGTGCTTGGGCGAGACTAGTACTACTGCGACGAGTCACCTCCTGCGAAGTCCTCGTGTTACCCCCTTTTTTTGCAGCGACACGACACGGTGCGGGGACTAAGGGCGCGTGGGGCACAATTGCATCTTCGTGTTGAGCTCAAGCGCACCGCGGGTGCGAAGGGGATTTAGCGAGCATTCAACTACTTATTAAACCGACATCTATACAATGGTAAAAAATAATAAAATATTACAACCATTTCAAGCCCAAGTTGCCCAAGTAACGTAAGTTGCAACTCCCTGATCGGACGACCGTGACGCGAGAAAGCACGCATGGTGCGCGACGCGATTGAATGACTAGATTCGGAGAGACACTACTTACGGGTGCGATCATACCAGCACTAAAGCACCGGATCCCATCAGAACTCCGTAGTTAAGCGTGCTTGGGCGAGAGTAGTACTAGGATGGGTGACCTCCTGGGAAGTCCTCGTGTTGCACCCCTTTTGCCTCGAGAGGCATGAGGACTAATAACTAATAAGGGCGCGTGCGTGCTTGGGCGAGACTAGTACTACTGCGACGAGTCACCTCCTGCGAAGTCCTCGTGTTACCCCCTTTTTTTGCAGCGACACGACACGGTGCGGGGACTAAGGGCGCGTGGGGCACAATTGCATCTTCGTGTTGAGCTCAAGCGCACCGCGGGTGCGAAGGGGATTTAGCGAGCATTCAACTACTTATTAAACCGACATCTATACAATGGTAAAAAATAATAAAATATTACAACCATTTCAAGCCCAAGTTGCCCAAGTAACGTAAGTTGCAACTCCCTGATCGGACGACCGTGACGCGAGAAAGCACGCATGGTGCGCGACGCGATTGAATGACTAGATTCGGAGAGACACTACTTACGGGTGCGATCATACCAGCACTAAAGCACCGGATCCCATCAGAACTCCGTAGTTAAGCGTGCTTGGGCGAGAGTAGTACTAGGATGGGTGACCTCCTGGGAAGTCCTCGTGTTGCACCCCTTTTGCCTCGAGAGGCATGAGGACTAATAACTAATAAGGGCGCGTGCGTGCTTGGGTGAGACTAGTACTACTGCGACGAGTCACCTCCTGCGAAGTCCTCGTGTTACCCCCTTTTTTTGCAGCGACACTACACGGTGCGGGGACTAAGGGCGCGTGGGGCACAATTGCATCTTCGTGTTGAGCTCAAGCGCACCGCGGGTGCGAAGGGGATTTAGCGAGCATTCAACTACTTATTAAACCGACATCTATACAATGGTAAAAAATAATAAAATATTACAACCATTTCAAGCCCAAGTTGCCCAAGTAACGTAAGTTGCAACTCCCTGATCGGACGACCGTGACGCGAGAAAGCACGCATGGTGCGCGACGCGATTGAATGACTAGATTCGGAGAGACACTACTTACGGGTGCGATCATACCAGCACTAAAGCACCGGATCCCATCAGAACTCCGTAGTTAAGCGTGCTTGGGCGAGAGTAGTACTAGGATGGGTGACCTCCTGGGAAGTCCTCGTGTTGCACCCCTTTTGCCTCGAGAGGCATGAGGACTAATAACTAATAAGGGCGCGTGCGTGCTTGGGCGAGACTAGTACTACTGCGACGAGTCACCTCCTGCGAAGTCCTCGTGTTACCCCCTTTTTTTTGCAGCGACACGACACGGTGCGGGGACTAAGGGCGCGTGGGGCACAATTGCATCTTCGTGTTGAGCTCAAGCGCACCGCGGGTGCGAAGGGGATTTAGCGAGCATTCAACTACTTATTAAACTGACATCTATACAATGGTAAAAAATAATAAAATATTACAACCATTTCAAGCCCAAGTTGCCCAAGTAACGTAAGTTGCAACTCCCTGATCGGACGACCGTGACGCGAGAAAGCACGCATGGTGCGCGACGCGATTGAATGACTAGATTCGGAGAGACACTACTTACGGGTGCGATCATACCAGCACTAAAGCACCGGATCCCATCAGAACTCCGTAGTTAAGCGTGCTTGGGCGAGAGTAGTACTAGGATGGGTGACCTCCTGGGAAGTCCTCGTGTTGCACCCCTTTTGCCTCGAGAGGCATGAGGACTAATAACTAATAAGGGCGCGTGCGTGCTTGGGCGAGACTAGTACTACTGCGACGAGTCACCTCCTGCGAAGTCCTCGTGTTACCCCCTTTTTTTTGCAGCGACACGACACGGTGCGGGGACTAAGGGCGCGTGGGGCACAATTGCATCTTCGTGTTGAGCTCAAGCGCACCGCGGGTGCGAAGGGGATTTAGCGAGCATTCAACTACTTATTAAACTGACATCTATACAATGGTAAAAAATAATAAAATATTACAACCATTTCAAGCCCAAGTTGCCCAAGTAACGTAAGTTGCAACTCCCTGATCGGACGACCGTGACGCGAGAAAGCACGCATGGTGCGCGACGCGATTGAATGACTAGATTCGGAGAGACACTACTTACGGGTGCGATCATACCAGCACTAAAGCACCGGATCCCATCAGAACTCCGTAGTTAAGCGTGCTTGGGCGAGAGTAGTACTAGGATGGGTGACCTCCTGGGAAGTCCTCGTGTTGCACCCCTTTTGCCTCGAGAGGCATGAGGACTAATAACTAATAAGGGCGCGTGCGTGCTTGGGCGAGACTAGTACTACTGCGACGAGTCACCTCCTGCGAAGTCCTCGTGTTACCCCCTTTTTTTTGCAGCGACACGACACGGTGCGGGGACTAAGGGCGCGTGGGGCACAATTGCATCTTCGTGTTGAGCTCAAGCGCACCGCGGGTGCGAAGGGGATTTAGCGTGCATTCAACTACTTATTAAACCGACATCTATACAATGGTAAAAAATAATAAAATATTACAACCATTTCAAGCCCAAGTTGCCCAAGTAACGTAAGTTGCAACTCCCTGATCGGACGACCGTGACGCGAGAAAGCACGCATGGTGCGCGACGCGATTGAATGACTAGATTCGGAGAGACACTACTTACGGGTGCGATCATACCAGCACTAAAGCACCGGATCCCATCAGAACTCCGTAGTTAAGCGTGCTTGGGCGAGAGTAGTACTAGGATGGGTGACCTCCTGGGAAGTCCTCGTGTTGCACCCCTTTTGCCTCGAGAGGCATGAGGACTAATAACTAATAAGGGCGCGTGCGTGCTTGGGCGAGACTAGTACTACTGCGACGAGTCACCTCCTGCGAAGTCCTCGTGTTACCCCCTTTTTTTTGCAGCGACACGACACGGTGCGGGGAGTAAGGGCGCGTGGGGCACAATTGCATCTTCGTGTTGAGCTCAAGCGCACCGCGGGTGCGAAGGGGATTTAGCGAGCATTCAACTACTTATTAAACCGACATCTATACAATGGTAAAAAATAATAAAATATTACAACCATTTCAAGCCCAAGTTGCCCAAGTAACGTAAGTTGCAACTCCCTGATCGGACGACCGTGACGCGAGAAAGCACGCATGGTGCGCGACGCGATTGAATGACTAGATTCGGAGAGACACTACTTACAGGTGCGATCATACCAGCACTAAAGCACCGGATCCCATCAGAACTCCGTAGTTAAGCGTGCTTGGGCGAGAGTAGTACTAGGATGGGTGACCTCCTGGGAAGTCCTCGTGTTGCACCCCTTTTGCCTCGAGAGGCATGAGGACTAATAACTAATAAGGGCGCGTGCGTGCTTGGGTGAGACTAGTACTACTGCGACGAGTCACCTCCTGCGAAGTCCTCGTGTTACCCCCTTTTTTTTGCAGCGACACGACACGGTGCGGGGACTAAGGGCGCGTGGGGCACAATTGCATCTTCGTGTTGAGCTCAAGCGCACCGCGGGTGCGAAGGGGATTTAGCGAGCATTCAACTACTTATTAAACCGACATCTATACAATGGTAAAAAACAATAAAATATTACAACCATTTCAAGCCCAAGTTGCCCAAGTAACGTAAGTTGCAACTCCCTGATCGGACGACCGTGACGCGAGAAAGCACGCATGGTGCGCGACGCGATTGAATGACTAGATTCGGAGAGACACTACTTACGGGTGCGATCATACCAGCACTAAAGCACCGGATCCCATCAGAACTCCGTAGTTAAGCGTGCTTGGGCGAGAGTAGTACTAGGATGGGTGACCTCCTGGGAAGTCCTCGTGTTGCACCCCTTTTGCCTCGAGAGGCATGAGGACTAATAACTAATAAGGGCGCGTGCGTGCTTGGGTGAGACTAGTACTACTGCGACGAGTCACCTCCTGCGAAGTCCTCGTGTTACCCCCTTTTTTTTGCAGCGACACGACACGGTGCGGGGACTAAGGGCGCGTGGGGCACAATTGCATCTTCGTGTTGAGCTCAAGCGCACCGCGGGTGCGAAGGGGATTTAGCGAGCATTCAACTACTTATTAAACCGACATCTATACAATGGTAAAAAACAATAAAATATTACAACCATTTCAAGCCCAAGTTGCCCAAGTAACGTAAGTTGCAACTCCCTGATCGGACGACCGTGACGCGAGAAAGCACGCATGGTGCGCGACGCGATTGAATGACTAGATTCGGAGAGACACTACTTACGGGTGCGATCATACCAGCACTAAAGCACCGGATCCCATCAAAACTCCGTAGTTAAGCGTGCTTGGGCGAGAGTAGTACTAGGATGGGTGACCTCCTGGGAAGTCCTCGTGTTGCACCCCTTTTGCCTCGAGAGGCATGAGGACTAATAACTAATAAGGGCGCGTGCGTGCTTGGGCGAGACTAGTACTACTGCGACGAGTCACCTCCTGCGAAGTCCTCGTGTTACCCCTTTTTTTTGCAGCGACACGACACGGTGCGGGGACTAAGGGCGCGTGGGGCACAATTGCATCTTCGTGTTGAGCTCAAGCGCACCGCGGGTGCGAAGGGGATTTAGCGAGCATTCAACTACTTATTAAACTGACATCTATACAATGGTAAAAAATAATAAAATATTACAACCATTTCAAGCCCAAGTTGCCCAAGTAACGTAAGTTGCAACTCCCTGATCGGACGACCGTGACGCGAGAAAGCACGCATGGTGCGCGACGCGATTGAATGACTAGATTCGGAGAGACACTACTTACGGGTGCGATCATACCAGCACTAAAGCACCGGATCCCATCAGAACTCCGTAGTTAAGCGTGCTTGGGCGAGAGTAGTACTAGGATGGGTGACCTCCTGGGAAGTCCTCGTGTTGCACCCCTTTTGCCTCGAGAGGCATGAGGACTAATAACTAATAAGGGCGCGTGCGTGCTTGGGCGAGACTAGTACTACTGCGACGAGTCACCTCCTGCGAAGTCCTCGTGTTACCCCCTTTTTTTTGCAGCGACACGACACGGTGCGGGGACTAAGGGCGCGTGGGGCACAATTGCATCTTCGTGTTGAGCTCAAGCGCACCGCGGGTGCGAAGGGGATTTAGCGAGCATTCAACTACTTATTAAACTGACATCTATACAATGGTAAAAAATAATAAAATATTACAACCATTTCAAGCCCAAGTTGCCCAAGTAACGTAAGTTGCAACTCCCTGATCGGACGACCGTGACGCGAGAAAGCACGCATGGTGCGCGACGCGATTGAATGACTAGATTCGGAGAGACACTACTTACGGGTGCGATCATACCAGCACTAAAGCACCGGATCCCATCAGAACTCCGTAGTTAAGCGTGCTTGGGCGAGAGTAGTACTAGGATGGGTGACCTCCTGGGAAGTCCTCGTGTTGCACCCCTTTTGCCTCGAGAGGCATGAGGACTAATAACTAATAAGGGCGCGTGCGTGCTTGGGCGAGACTAGTACTACTGCGACGAGTCACCTCCTGCGAAGTCCTCGTGTTACCCCCTTTTTTTTGCAGCGACACGACACGGTGCGGGGACTAAGGGCGCGTGGGGCACAATTGCATCTTCGTGTTGAGCTCAAGCGCACCGCGGGTGCGAAGGGGATTTAGCGAGCATTCAACTACTTATTAAACTGACATCTATACAATGGTAAAAAATAATAAAATATTACAACCATTTCAAGCCCAAGTTGCCCAAGTAACGTAAGTTGCAACTCCCTGATCGGACGACCGTGACGCGAGAAAGCACGCATGGTGCGCGACGCGATTGAATGACTAGATTCGGAGAGACACTACTTATGGGTGCGATCATACCAGCACTAAAGCACCGGATCCCATCAGAACTCCGTAGTTAAGCGTGCTTGGGCGAGAGTAGTACTAGGATGGGTGACCTCCTGGGAAGTCCTCGTGTTGCACCCCTTTTGCCTCGAGAGGCATGAGGACTAATAACTAATAAGGGCGCGTGCGTGCTTGGGCGAGACTAGTACTACTGCGACGAGTCACCTCCTGCGAAGTCCTCGTGTTACCCCCTTTTTTTTGCAGCGACACGACACGGTGCGGGGACTAAGGGCGCGTGGGGCACAATTGCATCTTCGTGTTGAGCTCAAGCGCACCGCGGGTGCGAAGGGGATTTAGCGAGCATTCAACTACTTATTAAACTGACATCTATACAATGGTAAAAAATAATAAAATATTACAACCATTTCAAGCCCAAGTTGCCCAAGTAACGTAAGTTGCAACTCCCTGATCGGACGACCGTGACGCGAGAAAGCACGCATGGTGCGCGACGCGATTGAATGACTAGATTCGGAGAGACACTACTTACGGGTGCGATCATACCAGCACTAAAGCACCGGATCCCATCAGAACTCCGTAGTTAAGCGTGCTTTGGCGAGAGTAGTACTAGGATGGGTGACCTCCTGGCAAGTCCTCGTGTTGCACCCCTTTTGCCTCGAGAGGCATGAGGACTAATAACTAATAAGGGCGCGTGCGTGCTTGGGCGAGACTAGTACTACTGCGACGAGTCACCTCCTGCGAAGTCCTCGTGTTACCCCCTTTTTTTTGCAGCGACACGACACGGTGCGGGGACTAAGGGCGCGTGGGGTACAATTGCATCTTCGTGTTGAGCTCAAGCGCACCGCGGGTGCGAAGGGGATTTAGCGAGCATTCAACTACTTATTAAACTGACATCTATACAATGGTAAAAAATAATAAAATATTACAACCATTTCAAGCCCAAGTTGCCCAAGTAACGTAAGTTGCAACTCCCTGATCGGACGACCGTGACGCGAGAAAGCACGCATGGTGCGCGACGCGATTGAATGACTAGATTCGGAGAGACACTACTTACGGGTGCGATCATACCAGCACTAAAGCACCGGATCCCATCAGAACTCCGTAGTTAAGCGTGCTTGGGCGAGAGTAGTACTAGGATGGGTGACCTCCTGGGAAGTCCTCGTGTTGCACCCCTTTTGCCTCGAGAGGCATGAGGACTAATAACTAATAAGGGCGCGTGCGTGCTTGGGCGAGACTAGTACTACTGCGACGAGTCACCTCCTGCGAAGTCCTCGTGTTACCCCCTTTTTTTTGCAGCGACACGACACGGTGCGGGGACTAAGGGCGCGTGGGGCACAATTGCATCTTCGTGTTGAGCTCAAGCGCACCGCGGGTGCGAAGGGGATTTAGCGAGCATTCAACTACTTATTAAACTGATATCTATACAATGGTAAAAAATAATAAAATATTACAACCATTTCAAGCCCAAGTTGCCCAAGTAACGTAAGTTGCAACTCCCTGATCGGACGACCGTGACGCGAGAAAGCACGCATGGTGCGCGACGCGATTGAATGACTAGATTCGGAGAGACACTACTTACGGGTGCGATCATACCAGCACTAAAGCACCGGATCCCAGCAGAACTCCGTAGTTAAGCGTGCTTGGGCGAGAGTAGTACTAGGATGGGTGACCTCCTGGGAAATCCTCGTGTTGCACCCCTTTTGCCTCGAGAGGCATGAGGACTAATAACTAATAAGGGCGCGTGCGTGCTTGGGCGAGACTAGTACTACTGCGACGAGTCACCTCCTGCGAAGTCCTCGTGTTACCCCCTTTTTTTTGCAGCGACACGACACGGTGCGGGGACTAAGGGCGCGTGGGGCACAATTGCATCTTCGTGTTGAGCTCAAGCGCACCGCGGGTGCGAAGGGGATTTAACGAGCATTCAACTACTTATTAAACTGACATCTATACAATGGTAAAAAATAATAAAATATTACAACCATTTCAAGCCCAAGTTGCCCAAGTAACGTAAGTTGCAACTCCCTGATCGGACGACCGTGACGCGAGAAAGCACGCATGGTGCGCGACGCGATTGAATGACTAGATTCGGAGAGACACTACTTACGGGTGCGATCATACCAGCACTAAAGCACCGGATCCCATCAGAACTCCGTAGTTAAGCGTGCTTGGGCGAGAGTAGTACTAGGATGGGTGACCTCCTGGGAAGTCCTCGTGTTGCACCCCTTTTGCCTCGAGAGGCATGAGGACTAATAACTAATAAGGGCGCGTGCGTGCTTGGGCGAGACTAGTACTACTGCGACGAGTCACCTCCTGCGAAGTCCTCGTGTTACCCCCTTTTTTTTGCAGCGACACGACACGGTGCGGGGACTAAGGGCGCGTGGGGCACAATTGCATCTTCGTGTTGAGCTCAAGCGCACCGCGGGTGCGAAGGGGATTTAGCGAGCATTCAACTACTTATTAAACTGACATCTATACAATGGTAAAAAATAATAAAATATTACAACCATTTCAAGCCCAAGTTGCCCAAGTAACGTAAGTTGCAACTCCCTGATCGGACGACCGTGACGCGAGAAAGCACGCATGGTGCGCGACGCGATTGAATGACTAGATTCGGAGAGACACTACTTACGGGTGCGATCATACCAGCACTAAAGCACCGGATCCCATCAGAACTCCGTAGTTAAGCGTGCTTGGGCGAGAGTAGTACTAGGATGGGTGACCTCCTGGGAAGTCCTCGTGTTGCACCCCTTTTGCCTCGAGAGGCATGAGGACTAATAACTAATAAGGGCGCGTGCGTGCTTGGGCGAGACTAGTACTACTGCGACGAGTCACCTCCTGCGAAGTCCTCGTGTTACCCCCTTTTTTTTGCAGCGACACGACACGGTGCGGGGACTAAGGGCGCGTGGGGCACAATTGCATCTTCGTGTTGAGCTCAAGCGCACCGCGGGTGCGAAGGGGATTTAGCGAGCATTCAACTACTTATTAAACTGACATCTATACAATGGTAAAAAATAATAAAATATTACAACCATTTCAAGCCCAAGTTGCCCAAGTAACGTAAGTTGCAACTCCCTGATCGGACGACCGTGACGCGAGAAAGCACGCATGGTGCGCGACGCGATTGAATGACTAGATTCGGAGAGACACTACTTATGGGTGCGATCATACCAGCACTAAAGCACCGGATCCCATCAGAACTCCGTAGTTAAGCGTGCTTGGGCGAGAGTAGTACTAGGATGGGTGACCTCCTGGGAAGTCCTCGTGTTGCACCCCTTTTGCCTCGAGAGGCATGAGGACTAATAACTAATAAGGGCGCGTGCGTGCTTGGGCGAGACTAGTACTACTGCGACGAGTCACCTCCTGCGAAGTCCTCGTGTTACCCCCTTTTTTTTGCAGCGACACGACACGGTGCGGGGACTAAGGGCGCGTGGGGCACAATTGCATCTTCGTGTTGAGCTCAAGCGCACCGCGGGTGCGAAGGGGATTTAGCGAGCATTCAACTACTTATTAAACTGACATCTATACAATGGTAAAAAATAATAAAATATTACAACCATTTCAAGCCCAAGTTGCCCAAGTAACGTAAGTTGCAACTCCCTGATCGGACGACCGTGACGCGAGAAAGCACGCATGGTGCGCGACGCGATTGAATGACTAGATTCGGAGAGACACTACTTACGGGTGCGATCATACCAGCACTAAAGCACCGGATCCCATCAGAACTCCGTAGTTAAGCGTGCTTTGGCGAGAGTAGTACTAGGATGGGTGACCTCCTGGCAAGTCCTCGTGTTGCACCCCTTTTGCCTCGAGAGGCATGAGGACTAATAACTAATAAGGGCGCGTGCGTGCTTGGGCGAGACTAGTACTACTGCGACGAGTCACCTCCTGCGAAGTCCTCGTGTTACCCCCTTTTTTTTGCAGCGACACGACACGGTGCGGGGACTAAGGGCGCGTGGGGTACAATTGCATCTTCGTGTTGAGCTCAAGCGCACCGCGGGTGCGAAGGGGATTTAGCGAGCATTCAACTACTTATTAAACTGACATCTATACAATGGTAAAAAATAATAAAATATTACAACCATTTCAAGCCCAAGTTGCCCAAGTAACGTAAGTTGCAACTCCCTGATCGGACGACCGTGACGCGAGAAAGCACGCATGGTGCGCGACGCGATTGAATGACTAGATTCGGAGAGACACTACTTACGGGTGCGATCATACCAGCACTAAAGCACCGGATCCCATCAGAACTCCGTAGTTAAGCGTGCTTGGGCGAGAGTAGTACTAGGATGGGTGACCTCCTGGGAAGTCCTCGTGTTGCACCCCTTTTGCCTCGAGAGGCATGAGGACTAATAACTAATAAGGGCGCGTGCGTGCTTGGGCGAGACTAGTACTACTGCGACGAGTCACCTCCTGCGAAGTCCTCGTGTTACCCCCTTTTTTTTGCAGCGACACGACACGGTGCGGGGACTAAGGGCGCGTGGGGCACAATTGCATCTTCGTGTTGAGCTCAAGCGCACCGCGGGTGCGAAGGGGATTTAGCGAGCATTCAACTACTTATTAAACTGATATCTATACAATGGTAAAAAATAATAAAATATTACAACCATTTCAAGCCCAAGTTGCCCAAGTAACGTAAGTTGCAACTCCCTGATCGGACGACCGTGACGCGAGAAAGCACGCATGGTGCGCGACGCGATTGAATGACTAGATTCGGAGAGACACTACTTACGGGTGCGATCATACCAGCACTAAAGCACCGGATCCCAGCAGAACTCCGTAGTTAAGCGTGCTTGGGCGAGAGTAGTACTAGGATGGGTGACCTCCTGGGAAATCCTCGTGTTGCACCCCTTTTGCCTCGAGAGGCATGAGGACTAATAACTAATAAGGGCGCGTGCGTGCTTGGGCGAGACTAGTACTACTGCGACGAGTCACCTCCTGCGAAGTCCTCGTGTTACCCCCTTTTTTTTGCAGCGACACGACACGGTGCGGGGACTAAGGGCGCGTGGGGCACAATTGCATCTTCGTGTTGAGCTCAAGCGCACCGCGGGTGCGAAGGGGATTTAACGAGCATTCAACTACTTATTAAACTGACATCTATACAATGGTAAAAAATAATAAAATATTACAACCATTTCAAGCCAAAGTTGCCCAAGTAACGTAAGTTGCAACTCCCTGATCGGACGACCGTGACGCGAGAAAGCACGCATGGTGCGCGACGCGATTGAATGACTAGATTCGGAGAGACACTACTTACGGGTGCGATCATACCAGCACTAAAGCACCGGATCCCATCAGAACTCCGTAGTTAAGCGTGCTTGGGCGAGAGTAGTACTAGGATGGGTGACCTCTTGGGAAGTCCTCGTGTTGCACCCCTTTTGCCTCGAGAGGCATGAGGACTAATAACTAATAAGGGCGCGTGCGTGCTTGGGCGAGACTAGTACTACTGCGACGAGTCACCTCCTGCGAAGTCCTCGTGTTACCCCCTTTTTTTGCAGCGACACGACACGGTGCGGGGACTAAGGGCGCGTGGGGCACAATTGCATCTTCGTGTTGAGCTCAAGCGCACCGCGGGTGCGAAGGGGATTTAGCGAGCATTCAACTACTTATTAAACCGACATCTATACAATGGTAAAAAATAATAAAATATTACAACCATTTCAAGCCCAAGTTGCCCAAGTAACGTAAGTTGCAACTCCCTGATCGGACGACCGTGACGCGAGAAAGCACGCATGGTGCGCGACGCGATTGAATGACTAGATTCGGAGAGACACTACTTACGGGTGCGATCATACCAGCACTAAAGCACCGGATCCCATCAGAACTCCGTAGTTAAGCGTGCTTGGGCGAGAGTAGTACTAGGATGGGTGACCTCCTGGGAAGTCCTCGTGTTGCACCCCTTTTGCCTCGAGAGGCATGAGGACTAATAACTAATAAGGGCGCGTGCGTGCTTGGGCGAGACTAGTACTACTGCGACGAGTCACCTCCTGCGAAGTCCTCGTGTTACCCCCTTTTTTTGCAGCGACACGACACGGTGCGGGGACTAAGGGCGCGTGGGGCACAATTGCATCTTCGTGTTGAGCTCAAGCGCACCGCGGGTGCGAAGGGGATTTAGCGAGCATTCAACTACTTATTAAACTGACATCTATACAATGGTAAAAAATAATAAAATATTACAACCATTTCAAGCCCAAGTTGCCCAAGTAACGTAAGTTGCAACTCCCTGATCGGACGACCGTGACGCGAGAAAGCACGCATGGTGCGCGACGCGATTGAATGACTAGATTCGGAGAGACACTACTTACGGGTGCGATCATACCAGCACTAAAGCACCGGATCCCATCAGAACTCCGTAGTTAAGCGTGCTTGGGCGAGAGTAGTACTAGGATGGGTGACCTCCTGGGAAGTCCTCGTGTTGCACCCCTTTTGCCTCGAGAGGCATGAGGACTAATAACTAATAAGGGCGCGTGCGTGCTTGGGCGAGACTAGTACTACTGCGACGAGTCACCTCCTGCGAAGTCCTCGTGTTACCCCCTTTTTTTTGCAGCGACACGACACGGTGCGGGGACTAAGGGCGCGTGGGGCACAATTGCATCTTCGTGTTGAGCTCAAGCGCACCGCGGGTGCGAAGGGGATTTAGCGAGCATTCAACTACTTATTAAACTGATATCTATACAATGGTAAAAAATAATAAAATATTACAACCATTTCAAGCCCAAGTTGCCCAAGTAACGTAAGTTGCAACTCCCTGATCGGACGACCGTGACGCGAGAAAGCACGCATGGTGCGCGACGCGATTGAATGACTAGATTCGGAGAGACACTACTTACGGGTGCGATCATACCAGCACTAAAGCACCGGATCCCAGCAGAACTCCGTAGTTAAGCGTGCTTGGGCGAGAGTAGTACTAGGATGGGTGACCTCCTGGGAAGTCCTCGTGTTGCACCCCTTTTGCCTCGAGAGGCATGAGGACTAATAACTAATAAGGGCGCGTGCGTGCTTGGGCGAGACTAGTACTACTGCGACGAGTCACCTCCTGCGAAGTCCTCGTGTTACCCCCTTTTTTTTGCAGCGACACGACACGGTGCGGGGACTAAGGGCGCGTGGGGCACAATTGCATCTTCGTGTTGAGCTCAAGCGCACCGCGGGTGCGAAGGGGATTTAACGAGCATTCAACTACTTATTAAACTGACATCTATACAATGGTAAAAAATAATAAAATATTACAACCATTTCAAGCCAAAGTTGCCCAAGTAACGTAAGTTGCAACTCCCTGATCGGACGACCGTGACGCGAGAAAGCACGCATGGTGCGCGACGCGATTGAATGACTAGATTCGGAGAGACACTACTTACGGGTGCGATCATACCAGCACTAAAGCACCGGATCCCATCAGAACTCCGTAGTTAAGCGTGCTTGGGCGAGAGTAGTACTAGGATGGGTGACCTCTTGGGAAGTCCTCGTGTTGCACCCCTTTTGCCTCGAGAGGCATGAGGACTAATAACTAATAAGGGCGCGTGCGTGCTTGGGCGAGACTAGTACTACTGCGACGAGTCACCTCCTGCGAAGTCCTCGTGTTACCCCCTTTTTTTGCAGCGACACGACACGGTGCGGGGACTAAGGGCGCGTGGGGCACAATTGCATCTTCGTGTTGAGCTCAAGCGCACCGCGGGTGCGAAGGGGATTTAGCGAGCATTCAACTACTTATTAAACCGACATCTATACAATGGTAAAAAATAATAAAATATTACAACCATTTCAAGCCCAAGTTGCCCAAGTAACGTAAGTTGCAACTCCCTGATCGGACGACCGTGACGCGAGAAAGCACGCATGGTGCGCGACGCGATTGAATGACTAGATTCGGAGAGACACTACTTACGGGTGCGATCATACCAGCACTAAAGCACCGGATCCCATCAGAACTCCGTAGTTAAGCGTGCTTGGGCGAGAGTAGTACTAGGATGGGTGACCTCCTGGGAAGTCCTCGTGTTGCACCCCTTTTGCCTCGAGAGGCATGAGGACTAATAACTAATAAGGGCGCGTGCGTGCTTGGGCGAGACTAGTACTACTGCGACGAGTCACCTCCTGCGAAGTCCTCGTGTTACCCCCTTTTTTTGCAGCGACACGACACGGTGCGGGGACTAAGGGCGCGTGGGGCACAATTGCATCTTCGTGTTGAGCTCAAGCGCACCGCGGGTGCGAAGGGGATTTAGCGAGCATTCAACTACTTATTAAACTGACATCTATACAATGGTAAAAAATAATAAAATATTACAACCATTTCAAGCCCAAGTTGCCCTAGTAACGTAAGTTGCAACTCCCTGATCGGACGACCGTGACGCGAGAAAGCACGCATGGTGCGCGACGCGATTGAATGACTAGATTCGGAGAGACACTACTTACGGGTGCGATCATACCAGCACTAAAGCACCGGATCCCATCAGAACTCCGTAGTTAAGCGTGCTTGGGCGAGAGTAGTACTAGGATGGGTGACCTCCTGGGAAGTCCTCGTGTTGCACCCCTTTTGCCTCGAGAGGCAAAAGGACTAATAACTAATAAGGGCGCGTGCGTGCTTGGGCGAGACTAGTACTACTGCGACGAGTCACCTCCTGCGAAGTCCTCGTGTTACCCCCTTTTTTTGCAGCGACACGACACGGTGCGGGGACTAAGGGCGCGTGGGGGCCCAATTGCATCTTCGTGTTGAGCTCAAGCGCACCGCGGGTGCGAAGGGGATTTAGCGAGCATTCAACTACTTATTAAACCGACATCTATACAATGGTAAAAAATAATAAAAATATTACAACCATTTCAAGCCCAAGTTGCCCAAGTAACGTAAGTTGCAACTCCCTGATCGGACGACCGTGCCGCGAGAAAGCACGCATGGTGCGCGACGCGATTGAATGACTAGATTCGGAGAGACAGTACTTACGGGTGCGATCATACCAGCACTAAAGCACCGGATCCCATCAGAACTCCGTAGTTAAGCGTGCTTGGGCGAGAGTAGTACTAGGATGGGTGACCTCCTGGGAAGTCCTCGTGTTGCACCCCTTTTGCCTCGAGAGGCTTGAGGACTAATAACTAATAAGGGCGCGTGCGTGCTTGGGCGAGACTAGTACTACTGCGACGAGTCACCTCCTGCGAAGTCCTCGTGTTACCCCCTTTTTTTGCAGCGACACGACACGGTGCGGGGACTAAGGGCGCGTGGGGCCCAATTGCATCTTCGTGTTGAGCTCAAGCGCACCGCGGGTGCGAAGGGGATTTAGCGAGCATTCAACTACTTATTAAACCGACATCTATACAATGGTAAAAAATAATAAAATATTACAACCATTTCAAGCCCAAGTTGCCCAAGTAACGTAAGTTGCAACTCCCTGATCGGACGACCGTGACGCGAGAAAGCACGCATGGTGCGCGACGCGATTGAATGACTAGATTCGGAGAGACACTACTTACGGGTGCGATCATACCAGCACTAAAGCACCGGATCCCATCAGAACTCCGTAGTTAAGCGTGCTTGGGCGAGAGTAGTACTAGGATGGGTGACCTCCTGGGAAGTCCTCGTGTTGCACCCCTTTTGCCTCGAGAGGCATGAGGACTAATAACTAATAAGGGCGCGTGCGTGCTTGGGCGAGACTAGTACTACTGCGACGAGTCACCTCCTGCGAAGTCCTCGTGTTACCCCCTTTTTTGCAGCGACACGACACGGTGCGGGGACTAAGGGCGCGTGGGGGCCCAATTGCATCTTCGTGTTGAGCTCAAGCGCACCGCGGGTGCGAAGGGGATTTAGCGAGCATTCAACTACTTATTAAACCGACATCTATACAATGGTAAAAAATAATAAAATATTACAACCATTTCAAGCCCAAGTTGCCCAAGTAACGTAAGTTGCAACTCCCTGATCGGACGACCGTGACGCGAGAAAGCACGCATGGTGCGCGACGCGATTGAATGACTAGATTCGGAGAGACACTACTTACGGGTGCGATCATACCAGCACTAAAGCACCGGATCCCATCAGAACTCCGTAGTTAAGCGTGCTTGGGCGAGAGTAGTACTAGGATGGGTGACCTCCTGGGAAGTCCTCGTGTTGCACCCCTTTTGCCTCGAGAGGCATGAGGACTAATAACTAATAAGGGCGCGTGCGTGCTTGGGCGAGACTAGTACTACTGCGACGAGTCACCTCCTGCGAAGTCCTCGTGTTACCCCCTTTTTTTGCAGCGACACGACACGGTGCGGGGACTAAGGGCGCGTGGGGGCCCAATTGCATCTTCGTGTTGAGCTCAAGCGCACCGCGGGTGCGAAGGGGATTTAGCGAGCATTCAACTACTTATTAAACTGACATCTATACAATGGTAAAAAATAATAAAATATTACAACCATTTCAAGCCCAAGTTGCCCAAGTAACGTAAGTTGCAACTCCCTGATCGGACGACCGTGACGCGAGAAAGCACGCATGGTGCGCGACGCGATTGAATGACTAGATTCGGAGAGACACTACTTATGGGTGCGATCATACCATCACTAAAGCACCGGATCCCATCAGAACTCCGTAGTTAAGCGTGCTTGGGCGAGAGTAGTACTAGGATGGGTGACCTCCTGGGAAGTCCTCGTGTTGCACCCCTTTTGCCTCGAGAGGCATGAGGACTAATAACTAATAAGGGCGCGTGCGTGCTTGGGCGAGACTAGTACTACTGCGACGAGTCACCTCCTGCGAAGTCCTCGTGTTACCCCCTTTTTTTGCAGCGACACGACACGGTGCGGGGACTAAGGGCGCGTGGGGCCCAATTGCATCTTCGTGTTGAGCTCAAGCGCACCGCGGGTGCGAAGGGGATTTAGCGAGCATTCAACTACTTATTAAACCGACATCTATACAATGGTAAAAAATAATAAAATATTACAACCATTTCAAGCCCAAGTTGCCCAAGTAACGTAAGTTGCAACTCCCTGATCGGACGACCGTGACGCGAGAAAGCACGCATGGTGCGCGACGCGATTGAATGACTAGATTCGGAGAGACACTACTTACGGGTGCGATCATACCAGCACTGAAGCACCGGATCCCATCAGAACTCCGTAGTTAAGCGTGCTTGGGCGAGAGTAGTACTAGGATGGGTGACCTCCTGGGAAGTTCTCGTGTTGCACCCCTTTTGCCTCGAGAGGCATGAGGACTAATAACTAATAAGGGCGCGTGCGTGCTTGGGCGAGACTAGTACTACTGCGACGAGTCACCTCCTGCGAAGTCCTCGTGTTACCCCCTTTTTTTGCAGCGACACGACACGGTGCGGGGACTAAGGGCGCGTGGGGCCCAATTGCATCTTCGTGTTGAGCTCAAGCGCACCGCGGGTGCGAAGGGGATTTAGCGAGCATTCAACTACTTATTAAACCGACATCTATACAATGGTAAAAAATAATAAAATATTACAACCATTTCAAGCCCAAGTTGCCCAAGTAACGTAAGTTGCAACTCCCTGATCGGACGACCGTGACGCGAGAAAGCACGCATGGTGCGCGACGCGATTGAATGACTAGATTCGGAGAGACACTACTTACGGGTGCGATCATACCAGCACTAAAGCACCGGATCCCATCAGAACTCCGTAGTTAAGCGTGCTTGGGCGAGAGTAGTACTAGGATGGGTGACCTCCTGGGAAGTCCTCGTGTTGCACCCCTTTTGCCTCGAGAGGCATGAGGACTAATAACTAATAAGGGCGCGTGCGTGCTTGGGCGAGACTAGTACTACTGCGACGAGTCACCTCCTGCGAAGTCCTCGTGTTACCCCCTTTTTTTGCAGCGACACGACACGGTGCGGGGACTAAGGGCGCGTGGGGGCCCAATTGCATCTTCGTGTTGAGCTCAAGCGCACCGCGGGTGCGAAGGGGATTTAGCGAGCATTCAACTACTTATTAAACTGACATCTATACAATGGTAAAAAATAATAAAATATTACAACCATTTCAAGCCCAAGTTGCCCAAGTAACGTAAGTTGCAACTCCCTGATCGGACGACCGTGACGCGAGAAAGCACGCATGGTGCGCGACGCGATTGAATGACTAGATTCGGAGAGACACTACTTATGGGTGCGATCATACCATCACTAAAGCACCGGATCCCATCAGAACTCCGTAGTTAAGCGTGCTTGGGCGAGAGTAGTACTAGGATGGGTGACCTCCTGGGAAGTCCTCGTGTTGCACCCCTTTTGCCTCGAGAGGCATGAGGACTAATAACTAATAAGGGCGCGTGCGTGCTTGGGCGAGACTAGTACTACTGCGACGAGTCACCTCCTGCGAAGTCCTCGTGTTACCCCCTTTTTTTGCAGCGACACGACACGGTGCGGGGACTAAGGGCGCGTGGGGCCCAATTGCATCTTCGTGTTGAGCTCAAGCGCACCGCGGGTGCGAAGGGGATTTAGCGAGCATTCAACTACTTATTAAACCGACATCTATACAATGGTAAAAAATAATAAAATATTACAACCATTTCAAGCCCAAGTTGCCCAAGTAACGTAAGTTGCAACTCCCTGATCGGACGACCGTGACGCGAGAAAGCACGCATGGTGCGCGACGCGATTGAATGACTAGATTCGGAGAGACACTACTTACGGGTGCGATCATACCAGCACTGAAGCACCGAATCCCATCAGAACTCCGTAGTTAAACGTGCTTGGGCGAGAGTAGTACTAGGATGGGTGACCTCCTGGGAAGTTCTCGTGTTGCACCCCTTTTGCCTCGAGAGGCATGAGGACTAATAACTAATAAGGGCGCGTGCGTGCTTGGGCGAGACTAGTACTACTGCGACGAGTCACCTCCTGCGAAGTCCTCGTGTTACCCCCTTTTTTTGCAGCGACACGACACGGTGCGGGGACTAAGGGCGCGTGGGGCCCAATTGCATCTTCGTGTTGAGCTCAAGCGCACCGCGGGTGCGAAGGGGATTTAGCGAGCATTCAACTACTTATTAAACCGACATCTATACAATGGTAAAAAATAATAAAATATTACAACCATTTCAAGCCCAAGTAGCCCAAGTAACGTAAGTTGCAACTCCCTGATCGGACGACCGTGACGCGAGAAAGCACGCATGGTGCGCGACGCGATTGAATGACTAGATTCGGAGAGACACTACTTACGGGTGCGATCATACCAGCACTAAAGCACCGGATCCCATCAGAACTCCGTAGTTAAGCGTGCTTGGGCGAGAGTAGTACTAGGATGGGTGACCTCCTGGGAAGTCCTCGTGTTGCACCCCTTTTGCCTCGAGAGGCATGAGGACTAATAACTAATAAGGGCGCGTGCGTGCTTGGGCGAGACTAGTACTACTGCGACGAGTCACCTCCTGCGAAGTCCTCGTGTTACCCCCTTTTTTTGCAGCGACACGACACGGTGCGGGGACTAAGGGCGCGTGGGGCCCAATTGCATCTTCGTGTTGAGCTCAAGCGCACCGCGGGTGCGAAGGGGATTTAGCGAGCATTCAACTACTTATTAAACCGACATCTATACAATGGTAAAAAATAATAAAATATTACAACCATTTCAAGCCCAAGTTGCCCAAGTAACGTAAGTTGCAACTCCCTGATCGGACGACCGTGACGCGAGAAAGCACGCATGGTGCGCGACGCGATTGAATGACTAGATTCGGAGAGACACTACTTACGGGTGCGATCATACCAGCACTAAAGCACCGGATCCCATCAGAACTCCGTAGTTAAGCGTGCTTGGGCGAGAGTAGTACTAGGATGGGTGACCTCCTGGGAAGTCCTCGTGTTGCACCCCTTTTGCCTCGAGAGGCATGAGGACTAATAACTAATAAGGGCGCGTGCGTGCTTGGGCGAGACTAGTACTACTGCGACGAGTCACCTCCTGCGAAGTCCTCGTGTTACCCCCTTTTTTTGCAGCGACACGACACGGTGCGGGGACTAAGGGCGCGTGGGGCCCAATTGCATCTTCGTGTTGAGCTCAAGCGCACCGCGGGTGCGAAGGGGATTTAGCGAGCATTCAACTACTTATTAAACCGACATCTATACAATGGTAAAAAATAATAAAATATTACAACCATTTCAAGCCCAAGTTGCCCAAGTAACGTAAGTTGCAACTCCCTGATCGGACGACCGTGACGCGAGAAAGCACGCATGGTGCGCGACGCGATTGAATGACTAGATTCGGAGAGACACTACTTACGGGTGCGATCATACCAGCACTAAAGCACCGGATCCCATCAGAACTCCGTAGTTAAGCGTGCTTGGGCGAGAGTAGTACTAGGATGGGTGACCTCCTGGGAAGTCCTCGTGTTGCACCCCTTTTGCCTCGAGAGGCATGAGGACTAATAACTAATAAGGGCGCGTGCGTGCTTGGGCGAGACTAGTACTACTGCGACGAGTCACCTCCTGCGAAGTCCTCGTGTTACCCCCTTTTTTTGCAGCGACACGACACGGTGCGGGGACTAAGGGCGCGTGGGGCCCAATTGCATCTTCGTGTTGAGCTCAAGCGCACCGCGGGTGCGAAGGGGATTTAGCGAGCATTCAACTACTTATTAAACCGACATCTATACAATGGTAAAAAATAATAAAATATTACAACCATTTCAAGCCCAAGTTGCCCAAGTAACGTAAGTTGCAACTCCCTGATCGGACGACCGTGACGCGAGAAAGCACGCATGGTGCGCGACGCGATTGAATGACTAGATTCGGAGAGACACTACTTACGGGTGCGATCATACCAGCACTAAAGCACCGGATCCCATCAGAACTCCGTAGTTAAGCGTGCTTGGGCGAGAGTAGTACTAGGATGGGTGACCTCCTGGGAAGTCCTCGTGTTGCACCCCTTTTGCCTCGAGAGGCATGAGGACTAATAACTAATAAGGGCGCGTGCGTGCTTGGGCGAGACTAGTACTACTGCGACGAGTCACCTCCTGCGAAGTCCTCGTGTTACCCCCTTTTTTTGCAGCGACACGACACGGTGCGGGGACTAAGGGCGCGTGGGCCCAATTGCATCTTCGTGTTGAGCTCAAGCGCACCGCGGGTGCGAAGGGGATTTAGCGAGCATTCAACTACTTATTAAACCGACATCTATACAATGGTAAAAAATAATAAAATATTACAACCATTTCAAGCCCAAGTTGCCCAAGTAACGTAAGTTGCAACTCCCTGATCGGACGACCGTGACGCGAGAAAGCACGCATGGTGCGCGACGCGATTGAATGACTAGATTCGGAGAGACACTACTTACGGGTGCGATCATACCAGCACTAAAGCACCGGATCCCATCAGAACTCCGTAGTTAAGCGTGCTTGGGCGAGAGTAGTACTAGGATGGGTGACCTCCTGGGAAGTCCTCGTGTTGCACCCCTTTTGCCTCGAGAGGCATGAGGACTAATAACTAATAAGGGCGCGTGCGTGCTTGGGCGAGACTAGTACTACTGCGACGAGTCACCTCCTGCGAAGTCCTCGTGTTACCCCCTTTTTTTGCAGCGACACGACACGGTGCGGGGACTAAGGGCGCGTGGGGCCCAATTGCATCTTCGTGTTGAGCTCAAGCGCACCGCGGGTGCGAAGGGGATTTAGCGAGCATTCAACTACTTATTAAACCGACATCTATACAATGGTAAAAAATAATAAAATATTACAACCATTTCAAGCCCAAGTTGCCCAAGTAACGTAAGTTGCAACTCCCTGATCGGACGACCGTGACGCGAGAAAGCACGCATGGTGCGCGACGCGATTGAATGACTAGATTCGGAGAGACACTACTTACGGGTGCGATCATACCAGCACTAAAGCACCGGATCCCATCAGAACTCCGTAGTTAAGCGTGCTTGGGCGAGAGTAGTACTAGGATGGGTGACCTCCTGGGAAGTCCTCGTGTTGCACCCCTTTTGCCTCGAGAGGCATGAGGACTAATAACTAATAAGGGCGCGTGCGTGCTTGGGCGAGACTAGTACTACTGCGACGAGTCACCTCCTGCGAAGTCCTCGTGTTACCCCCTTTTTTTGCAGCGACACGACACGGTGCGGGGACTAAGGGCGCGTGGGGCCCAATTGCATCTTCGTGTTGAGCTCAAGCGCACCGCGGGTGCGAAGGGGATTTAGCGAGCATTCAACTACTTATTAAACCGACATCTATACAATGGTAAAAAATAATAAAATATTACAACCATTTCAAGCCCAAGTTGCCCAAGTAACGTAAGTTGCAACTCCCTGATCGGACGACCGTGACGCGAGAAAGCACGCATGGTGCGCGACGCGATTGAATGACTAGATTCGGAGAGACACTACTTACGGGTGCGATCATACCAGCACTAAAGCACCGGATCCCATCAGAACTCCGTAGTTAAGCGTGCTTGGGCGAGAGTAGTACTAGGATGGGTGACCTCCTGGGAAGTCCTCGTGTTGCACCCCTTTTGCCTCGAGAGGCATGAGGACTAATAACTAATAAGGGCGCGTGCGTGCTTGGGCGAGACTAGTACTACTGCGACGAGTCACCTCCTGCGAAGTCCTCGTGTTACCCCCTTTTTTTGCAGCGACACGACACGGTGCGGGGACTAAGGGCGCGTGGGCCCAATTGCATCTTCGTGTTGAGCTCAAGCGCACCGCGGGTGCGAAGGGGATTTAGCGAGCATTCAACTACTTATTAAACCGACATCTATACAATGGTAAAAAATAATAAAATATTACAACCATTTCAAGCCCAAGTTGCCCAAGTAACGTAAGTTGCAACTCCCTGATCGGACGACCGTGACGCGAGAAAGCACGCATGGTGCGCGACGCGATTGAATGACTAGATTCGGAGAGACACTACTTACGGGTGCGATCATACCAGCACTAAAGCACCGGATCCCATCAGAACTCCGTAGTTAAGCGTGCTTGGGCGAGAGTAGTACTAGGATGGGTGACCTCCTGGGAAGTCCTCGTGTTGCACCCCTTTTGCCTCGAGAGGCATGAGGACTAATAACTAATAAGGGCGCGTGCGTGCTTGGGCGAGACTAGTACTACTGCGACGAGTCACCTCCTGCGAAGTCCTCGTGTTACCCCATTTTTTGCAGCGACACGACACGGTGCGGGAACTAAGGGCGCGTGGGGCCCAATTGCATCTTCGTGTTGAGCTCAAGCGCACCGCGGGTGCGAAGGGGATTTAGCGAGCATTCAACTACTTATTAAACCGACATCTATACAATGGTAAAAAATAATAAAATATTACAACCATTTCAAGCCCAAGTTGCCCAAGTAACGTAAGTTGCAACTCCCTGATCGGACGACCGTGACGCGAGAAAGCACGCATGGTGCGCGACGCGATTGAATGACTAGATTCGGAGAGACACTACTTACGGGTGCGATCATACCAGCACTAAAGCACCGGATCCCATCAGAACTCCGTAGTTAAGCGTGCTTGGGCGAGAGTAGTACTAGGATGGGTGACCTCCTGGGAAGTCCTCGTGTTGCACCCCTTTTGCCTCGAGAGGCATGAGGACTAATAACTAATAAGGGCGCGTGCGTGCTTGGGCGAGACTAGTACTACTGCGACGAGTCACCTCCTGCGAAGTCCTCGTGTTACCCCCTTTTTTTGCAGCGACACGACACGGTGCGGGGACTAAGGGCGCGTGGGGCCCAATTGCATCTTCGTGTTGAGCTCAAGCGCACCGCGGGTGCGAAGGGGATTTAGCGAGCATTCAACTACTTATTAAACCGACATCTATACAATGGTAAAAAATAATAAAATATTACAACCATTTCAAGCCCAAGTTGCCCAAGTAACGTAAGTTGCAACTCCCTGATCGGACGACCGTGACGCGAGAAAGCACGCATGGTGCGCGACGCGATTGAATGACTAGATTCGGAGAGACACTACTTACGGGTGCGATCATACCAGCACTAAAGCACCGGATCCCATCAGAACTCCGTAGTTAAGCGTGCTTGGGCGAGAGTAGTACTAGGATGGGTGACCTCCTGGGAAGTCTTCGTGTTGCACCCCTTTTGCCTCGAGAGGCATGAGGACTAATAACTAATAAGGGCGCGTGCTTGGGCGAGACTAGTACTACTGCGACGAGTCACCTCCTGCGAAGTCCTCGTGTTACCCCCTTTTTTTGCAGCGACACGACACGGTGCGGGGACTAAGGGCGCGTGGGGCCCAATTGCATCTTCGTGTTGAGCTCAAGTGCACCGCGGGTGCGAAGGGGATTTAGCGAGCATTCAACTACTTATTAAACCGACATCTATACAATGGTAAAAAATAATAAAATATTACAACCATTTCAAGCCCAAGTTGCCCAAGTAACGTAAGTTGCAACTCCCTGATCGGACGACCGTGACGCGAGAAAGCACGCATGGTGCGCGACGCGATTGAATGACTAGATTCGGAGAGACACTACTTACGGGTGCGATCATACCAGCACTAAAGCACCGGATCCCATCAGAACTCCGTAGTTAAGCGTGCTTGGGCGAGAGTAGTACTAGGATGGGTGACCTCCTGGGAAGTCCTCGTGTTGCACCCCTTTTGCCTCGAGAGGCATGAGGACTAATAACTAATAAGGGCGCGTGCGTGCTTGGGCGAGACTAGTACTACTGCGACGAGTCACCTCCTGCGAAGTCCTCGTGTTAACCCTTTTTTGCAGCGACACGACACGGTGCGGGGACTAAGGGCGCGTGGGGCCCAATTGCATCTTCGTGTTGAGCTCAAGCGCACCGCGGGTGCGAAGGGGATTTAGCGAGCATTCAACTACTTATTAAACCGACATCTATACAATGGTAAAAAATAATAAAATATTACAACCATTTCAAGCCCAAGTTGCCCAAGTAACGTAAGTTGCAACTCCCTGATCGGACGACCGTGACGCGAGAAAGCACGCATGGTGCGCGACGCGATTGAATGACTAGATTCGGAGAGACACTACTTACGGGTGCGATCATACCAGCACTAAAGCACCGGATCCCATCAGAACTCCGTAGTTAAGCGTGCTTGGGCGAGAGTAGTACTAGGATGGGTGACCTCCTGGGAAGTCCTCGTGTTGCACCCCTTTTGCCTCGAGAGGCATGAGGACTAATAACTAATAAGGGCGCGTGCGTGCTTGGGCGAGACTAGTACTACTGCGACGAGTCACCTCCTGCGAAGTCCTCGTGTTACCCCCTTTTTTTGCAGCGACACGACACGGTGCGGGGACTAAGGGCGCGTGGGGCCCAATTGCATCTTCGTGTTGAGCTCAAGCGCACCGCGGGTGCGAAGGGGATTTAGCGAGCATTCAACTACTTATTAAACCGACATCTATACAATGGTAAAAAATAATAAAATATTACAACCATTTCAAGCCCAAGTTGCCCAAGTAACGTAAGTTGCAACTCCCTGATCGGACGACCGTGACGCGAGAAAGCACGCATGGTGCGCGACGCGATTGAATGACTAGATTCGGAGAGACACTACTTACGGGTGCGATCATACCAGCACTAAAGCACCGGATCCCATCAGAACTCCGTAGTTAAGCGTGCTTGGGCGAGAGTAGTACTAGGATGGGTGACCTCTTGGGAAGTCCTCACCCCTTTTGCCTCGAGAGGCATGAGGACTAATAACTAATAAGGGCGCGTGCGTGCTTGGGCGAGACTAGTACTACTGCGACGAGTCACCTCCTGCGAAGTCCTCGTGTTACCCCCTTTTTTTGCAGCGACACGACACGGTGCGGGGACTAAGGGCGCGTGGGGCCCAATTGCATCTTCGTGTTGAGCTCAAGCGCACCGTGGGTGCGAAGGGGATTTAGCGAGCATTCAACTACTTATTAAACCGACATCTATACAATGGTAAAAAATAATAAAATATTACAACCATTTCAAGCCCAAGTTGCCCAAGTAACGTAAGTTGCAACTCCCTGATCGGACGACCGTGACGCGAGAAAGCACGCATGGTGCGCGACGCGATTGAATGACTAGATTCGGAGAGACACTACTTACGGGTGCGATCATACCAGCACTAAAGCACCGGATCCCATCAGAACTCCGTAGTTAAGTGTGCTTGGGCGAGAGTAGTACTAGGATGGGTGACCTCCTGGGAAGTCCTCGTGTTGCACCCCTTTTGCCTCGAGAGGCATGAGGACTAATAACTAATAAGGGCGCGTGCGTGCTTGGGCGAGACTAGTACTACTGCGACGAGTCACCTCCTGCGAAGTCCTCGTGTTACCCCCTTTTTTGGCAGCGACACGACACGGTGCGGGGACTAAGGGCGCGTGGGGCCCAATTGCATCTTCGTGTTGAGCTCAAGCGCACCGCGGGTGCGAAGGGGATTTAGCGAGCATTCAACTACTTATTAAACCGACATCTATACAATGGTAAAAAATAATAAAATATTACAACCATTTCAAGCCCAAGTTGCCCAAGTAACGTAAGTTGCAACTCCCTGATCGGACGACCGTGACGCGAGAAAGCACGCATGGTGCGCGACGCGATTGAATGACTAGATTCGGAGAGACACTACTTATGGGTGCGATCATACCAGCATTAAAGCACCGGATCCCATCAGAACTCCGTAGTTAAGCGTGCTTGGGCGAGAGTAGTACTAGGATGGGTGACCTCCTGGGAAGTCTTCGTGTTGCACCCCTTTTGCCTCGAGAGGCATGAGGACTAATAACTAATAAGGGCGCGTGCGTGCTTGGGCGAGACTAGTACTACTGCGACGAGTCACCTCCTGCGAAGTCCTCGTGTTACCCCCTTTTTTTGCAGCGACACGACACGGTGCGGGGACTAAGGGCGCGTGGGGCCCAATTGCATCTTCGTGTTGAGCTCAAGCGCACCGCGGGTGCGAAGGGGATTTAGCGAGCATTCAACTACTTATTAAACCGACATCTATACAATGGTAAAAAATAATAAAATATTACAACCATTTCAAGCCCAAGTTGCCCAAGTAACGTAAGTTGCAACTCCCTGATCGGACGACCGTGACGCGAGAAAGCACGCATGGTGCGCGACGCGATTGAATGACTAGATTCGGAGAGACACTACTTACGGGTGCGATCATACCAGCACTAAAGCACCGGATCCCATCAGAACTCCGTAGTTAAGCGTGCTTGGGCGAGAGTAGTACTAGGATGGGTGACCTCCTGGGAAGTCCTCGTGTTGCACCCCTTTTGCCTCGAGAGGCATGAGGACTAATAACTAATAAGGGCGCGTGCGTGCTTGGGCGAGACTAGTACTACTGCGACGAGTCACCTCCTGCGAAGTCCTCGTGTTACCCCCTTTTTTTGCAGCGACACAACACGGTGCGGGGACTAAGGGCGCGTGGGGCCCAATTGCATCTTCGTGTTGAGCTCAAGCGCACCGCGGGTGCGAAGGGGATTTAGCGAGCATTCAACTACTTATTAAACCGACATCTATACAATGGTAAAAAATAATAAAATATTACAACCATTTCAAGCCCAAGTTGCCCAAGTAACGTAAGTTGCAACTCCCTGATCGGACGACCGTGACGCGAGAAAGCACGCATGGTGCGCGACGCGATTGAATGACTAGATTCGGAGAGACACTACTTACGGGTGCGATCATACCAGCACTAAAGCACCGGATCCCATCAGAACTCCGTAGTTAAGCGTGCTTGGGCGAGAGTAGTACTAGGATGGGTGACCTCTTCGGAAGTCCTCACCCCTTTTGCCTCGAGAGGCATGAGGACTAATAACTAATAAGGGCGCGTGCGTGCTTGGGCGAGACTAGTACTACTGCGACGAGTCACCTCCTGCGAAGTCCTCGTGTTACCCCCTTTTTTTGCAGCGACACGACACGGTGCGGGGACTAAGGGCGCGTGGGGCCCAATTGCATCTTCGTGTTGAGCTCAAGCGCACCGTGGGTGCGAAGGGGATTTAGCGAGCATTCAACTACTTATTAAACCGACATCTATACAATGGTAAAAAATAATAAAATATTACAACCATTTCAAGCCCAAGTTGCCCAAGTAACGTAAGTTGCAACTCCCTGATCGGACGACCGTGACGCGAGAAAGCACGCATGGTGCGCGACACGATTGAATGACTAGATTCGGAGAGACACTACTTACGGGTGCGATCATACCAGCACTAAAGCACCGGATCCCATCAGAACTCCGTAGTTAAGTGTGCTGGGGCGAGAGTAGTACTAGGATGGGTGACCTCCTGGGAAGTCCTCGTGTTGCACCCCTTTTGCCTCGAGAGGCATGAGGACTAATAACTAATAAGGGCGCGTGCGTGCTTGGGCGAGACTAGTACTACTGCGACGAGTCACCTCCTGCGAAGTCCTCGTGTTACCCCCTTTTTTGGCAGCGACACGACACGGTGCGGGGACTAAGGGCGCGTGGGGCCCAATTGCATCTTCGTGTTGAGCTCAAGCGCACCGCGGGTGCGAAGGGGATTTAGCGAGCATTCAACTACTTATTAAACCGACATCTATACAATGGTAAAAAATAATAAAATATTACAACCATTTCAAGCCCAAGTTGCCCAAGTAACGTAAGTTGCAACTCCCTGATCGGACGACCGTGACGCGAGAAAGCACGCATGGTGCGCGACGCGATTGAATGACTAGATTCGGAGAGACACTACTTACGGGTGCGATCATACCAGCACTAAAGCACCGGATCCCATCAGAACTCCGTAGTTAAGCGTGCTTGGGCGAGAGTAGTACTAGGATGGGTGACCTCCTGGGAAGTCCTCGTGTTGCACCCCTTTTGCCTCGAGAGGCATGAGGACTAATAACTAATAAGGGCGCGTGCGTGCTTGGGCGAGACTAGTACTACTGCGACGAGTCACCTCCTGCGAAGTCCTCGTGTTACCCCCTTTTTTTGCAGCGACACGACACGGTGCGGGGACTAAGGGCGCGTGGGGCCCAATTGCATCTTCGTGTTGAGCTCAAGCGCACCGCGGGTGCGAAGGGGATTTAGCGAGCATTCAACTACTTATTAAACCGACATCTATACAATGGTAAAAAATAATAAAATATTACAACCATTTCAAGCCCAAGTTGCCCAAGTAACGTAAGTTGCAACTCCCTGATCGGACGACCGTGACGCGAGAAAGCACGCATGGTGCGCGACGCGATTGAATGACTAGATTCGGAGAGACACTACTTACGGGTGCGATCATACCAGCACTAAAGCACCGGATCCCATCAGAACTCCGTAGTTAAGCGTGCTTGGGCGAGAGTAGTACTAGGATGGGTGACCTCCTGGGAAGTCCTCGTGTTGCACCCCTTTTGCCTCGAGAGGCATGAGGACTAATAACTAATAAGGGCGCGTGCGTGCTTGGGCGAGACTAGTACTACTGCGACGAGTCACCTCCTGCGAAGTCCTCGTGTTACCCCCTTTTTTTGCAGCGACACGACACGGTGCGGGGACTAAGGGCGCGTGGGGCCCAATTGCATCTTCGTGTTGAGCTCAAGCGCACCGCGGGTGCGAAGGGGATTTAGCGAGCATTCAACTACTTATTAAACCGACATCTATACAATGGTAAAAAATAATAAAATATTACAACCATTTCAAGCCCAAGTTGCCCAAGTAACGTAAGTTGCAACTCCCTGATCGGACGACCGTGACGCGAGAAAGCACGCATGGTGCGCGACGCGATTGAATGACTAGATTCGGAGAGACACTACTTACGGGTGCGATCATACCAGCACTAAAGCACCGGATCCCATCAGAACTCCGTAGTTAAGCGTGCTTGGGCGAGAGTAGTACTAGGATGGGTGACCTCCTGGGAAGTCCTCGTGTTGCACCCCTTTTGCCTCGAGAGGCATGAGGACTAATAACTAATAAGGGCGCGTGCGTGCTTGGGCGAGACTAGTACTACTGCGACGAGTCACCTCCTGCGAAGTCCTCGTGTTACCCCCTTTTTTTTGCAGCGACACGACACGGTGCGGGGACTAAGGGCGCGTGGGGCCCAATTGCATCTTCGTGTTGAGCTCAAGCGCACCGCGGGTGCGAAGGGGATTTAGCGAGCATTCAACTACTTATTAAACCGACATCTATACAATGGTAAAAAATAATAAAATATTACAACCATTTCAAGCCCAAGTTGCCCAAGTAACGTAAGTTGCAACTCCCTGATCGGACGACCGTGACGCGAGAAAGCACGCATGGTGCGCGACGCGATTGAATGACTAGATTCGGAGAGACACTACTTACGGGTGCGATCATACCAGCACTAAAGCACCGGATCCCATCAGAACTCCGTAGTTAAGCGTGCTTGGGCGAGAGTAGTACTAGGATGGGTGACCTCCTGGGAAGTCCTCGTGTTGCACCCCTTTTGCCTCGAGAGGCATGAGGACTAATAACTAATAAGGGCGCGTGCGTGCTTGGGCGAGACTAGTACTACTGCGACGAGTCACCTCCTGCGAAGTCCTCGTGTTACCCCCTTTTTTTGCAGCGACACGACACGGTGCGGGGACTAAGGGCGCGTGGGGCCCAATTGCATCTTCGTGTTGAGCTCAAGCGCACCGCGGGTGCGAAGGGGATTTAGCGAGCATTCAACTACTTATTAAACCGACATCTATACAATGGTAAAAAATAATAAAATATTACAACCATTTCAAGCCCAAGTTGCCCAAGTAACGTAAGTTGCAACTCCCTGATCGGACGACCGTGACGCGAGAAAGCACGCATGGTGCGCGACGCGATTGAATGACTAGATTCGGAGAGACACTACTTACGGGTGCGATCATACCAGCACTAAAGCACCGGATCCCATCAGAACTCCGTAGTTAAGCGTGCTTGGGCGAGAGTAGTACTAGGATGGGTGACCTCCTGGGAAGTCCTCGTGTTGCACCCCTTTTGCCTCGAGAGGCATGAGGACTAATAACTAATAAGGGCGCGTGCGTGCTTGGGCGAGACTAGTACTACTGCGACGAGTCACCTCCTGCGAAGTCCTCGTGTTACCCCCTTTTTTTTGCAGCGACACGACACGGTGCGGGGACTAAGGGCGCGTGGGGCCCAATTGCATCTTCGTGTTGAGCTCAAGCGCACCGCGGGTGCGAAGGGGATTTAGCGAGCATTCAACTACTTATTAAACCGACATCTATACAATGGTAAAAAATAATAAAATATTACAACCATTTCAAGCCCAAGTTGCCCAAGTAACGTAAGTTGCAACTCCCTGATCGGACGACCGTGACGCGAGAAAGCACGCATGGTGCGCGACGCGATTGAATGACTAGATTCGGAGAGACACTACTTACGGGTGCGATCATACCAGCACTAAAGCACCGGATCCCATCAGAACTCCGTAGTTAAGCGTGCTTGGGCGAGAGTAGTACTAGGATGGGTGACCTCCTGGGAAGTCCTCGTGTTGCACCCCTTTTGCCTCGAGAGGCATGAGGACTAATAACTAATAAGGGCGCGTGCGTGCTTGGGCGAGACTAGTACTACTGCGACGAGTCACCTCCTGCGAAGTCCTCGTGTTACCCCCTTTTTTTTGCAGCGACACGACACGGTGCGGGGACTAAGGGCGCGTGGGGCCCAATTGCATCTTCGTGTTGAGCTCAAGCGCACCGCGGGTGCGAAGGGGATTTAGCGAGCATTCAACTACTTATTAAACCGACATCTATACAATGGTAAAAAATAATAAAATATTACAACCATTTCAAGCCCAAGTTGCCCAAGTAACGTAAGTTGCAACTCCCTGATCGGACGACCGTGACGCGAGAAAGCACGCATGGTGCGCGACGCGATTGAATGACTAGATTCGGAGAGACACTACTTACGGGTGCGATCATACCAGCACTAAAGCACCGGATCCCATCAGAACTCCGTAGTTAAGCGTGCTTGGGCGAGAGTAGTACTAGGATGGGTGACCTCCTGGGAAGTCCTCGTGTTGCACCCCTTTTGCCTCGAGAGGCATGAGGACTAATAACTAATAAGGGCGCGTGCGTGCTTGGGCGAGACTAGTACTACTGCGACGAGTCACCTCCTGCGAAGTCCTCGTGTTACCCCCTTTTTTTGCAGCGACACGGTGCGGGGACTAAGGGCGCGTGGGGCCCAATTGCATCTTCGTGTTGAGCTCAAGCGCACCGCGGGTGCGAAGGGGATTTAGCGAGCATTCAACTACTTATTAAACCGACATCTATACAATGGTAAAAAATAATAAAATATTACAACCATTTCAAGCCCAAGTTGCCCAAGTAACGTAAGTTGCAACTCCCTGATCGGACGACCGTGACGCGAGAAAGCACGCATGGTGCGCGACGCGATTGAATGACTAGATTCGGAGAGACACTACTTACGGGTGCGATCATACCAGCACTAAAGCACCGGATCCCATCAGAACTCCGTAGTTAAGCGTGCTTGGGCGAGAGTAGTACTAGGATGGGTGACCTCCTGGGAAGTCCTCGTGTTGCACCCCTTTTGCCTCGAGAGGCATGAGGACTAATAACTAATAAGGGCGCGTGCGTGCTTGGGCGAGACTAGTACTACTGCGACGAGTCACCTCCTGCGAAGTCCTCGTGTTACCCCCTTTTTTTGCAGCGACACGACACGGTGCGGGGACTAAGGGCGCGTGGGGCCCAATTGCATCTTCGTGTTGAGCTCAAGCGCACCGCGGGTGCGAAGGGGATTTAGCGAGCATTCAACTACTTATTAAACCGACATCTATACAATGATAAAAAATAATAAAATATTACAACCATTTCAAGCCCAAGTTGCCCAAGTAACGTAAGTTGCAACTCCCTGATCGGACGACCGTGACGCGAGAAAGCACGCATGGTGCGCGACGCGATTGAATGACTAGATTCGGAGAGACACTACTTACGGGTGCGATCATACCAGCACTAAAGCACCGGATCCCATCAGAACTCCGTAGTTAAGCGTGCTTGGGCGAGAGTAGTACTAGGATGGGTGACCTCCTGGGAAGTCCTCGTGTTGCACCCCTTTTGCCTCGAGAGGCATGAGGACTAATAACTAATAAGGGCGCGTGCGTGCTTGGGCGAGACTAGTACTACTGCGACGAGTCACCTCCTGCGAAGTCCTCGTGTTACCCCCTTTTTTTGCAGCGACACGACACGGTGCGGGGACTAAGGGCGCGTGGGGCCCAATTGCATCTTCGTGTTGAGCTCAAGCGCACCGCGGGTGCGAAGGGGATTTAGCGAGCATTCAACTACTTATTAAACCGACATCTATACAATGATAAAAAATAATAAAATATTACAACCATTTCAAGCCCAAGTAACGTAAGTTGCAACTCCCTGATCGGACGACCGTGACGCGAGAAAGCACGCATGGTGCGCGACGCGATTGAATGACTAGATTCGGAGAGACACTACTTACGGGTGCGATCATACCAGCACTAAAGCACCGGATCCCATCAGAACTCCGTAGTTAAGCGTGCTTGGGCGAGAGTAGTACTAGGATGGGTGACCTCCTGGGAAGTCCTCGTGTTGCACCCCTTTTGCCTCGAGAGGCATGAGGACTAATAACTAATAAGGGCGCGTGCGTGCTTGGGCGAGACTAGTACTACTGCGACGAGTCACCTCCTGCGAAGTCCTCGTGTTACCCCCTTTTTTTGCAGCGACACGACACGGTGCGGGGACTAAGGGCGCGTGGGGCCCAATTGCATCTTCGTGTTGAGCTCAAGCGCACCGCGGGTGCGAAGGGGATTTAGCGAGCATTCAACTACTTATTAAACCGACATCTATACAATGGTAAAAAATAATAAAATATTACAACCATTTCAAGCCCAAGTAACGTAAGTTGCAACTCCCTGATCGGACGACCGTGACGCGAGAAAGCACGCATGGTGCGCGACGCGATTGAATGACTAGATTCGGAGAGACACTACTTACGGGTGCGATCATACCAGCACTAAAGCACCGGATCCCATCAGAACTCCGTAGTTAAGCGTGCTTGGGCGAGAGTAGTACTAGGATGGGTGACCTCCTGGGAAGTCCTCGTGTTGCACCCCTTTTGCCTCGAGAGGCATGAGGACTAATAACTAATAAGGGCGCGTGCGTGCTTGGGCGAGACTAGTACTACTGCGACGAGTCACCTCCTGCGAAGTCCTCGTGTTACCCCCTTTTTTTGCAGCGACACGACACGGTGCGGGGACTAAGGGCGCGTGGGGCCCAATTGCATCTTCGTGTTGAGCTCAAGCGCACCGCGGGTGCGAAGGGGATTTAGCGAGCATTCAACTACTTATTAAACCGACATCTATACAATGGTAAAAAATAATAAAATATTACAACCATTTCAAGCCCAAGTTGCCCAAGTAACGTAAGTTGCAACTCCCTGATCGGACGACCGTGACGCGAGAAAGCACGCATGGTGCGCGACGCGATTGAATGACTAGATTCGGAGAGACACTACTTACGGGTGCGATCATACCAGCACTAAAGCACCGGATCCCATCAGAACTCCGTAGTTAAGCGTGCTTGGGCGAGAGTAGTACTAGGATGGGTGACCTCCTGGGAAGTCCTCGTGTTGCACCCCTTTTGCCTCGAGAGGCATGAGGACTAATAACTAATAAGGGCGCGTGCGTGCTTGGGCGAGACTAGTACTACTGCGACGAGTCACCTCCTGCGAAGTCCTCGTGTTACCCCCTTTTTTTGCAGCGACACGACACGGTGCGGGGACTAAGGGCGCGTGGGGCCCAATTGCATCTTCGTGTTGAGCTCAAGCGCACCGCGGGTGCGAAGGGGATTTAGCGAGCATTCAACTACTTATTAAACCGACATCTATACAATGGTAAAAAATAATAAAATATTACAACCATTTCAAGCCCAAGTTGCCCAAGTAACGTAAGTTGCAACTCCCTGATCGGACGACCGTGACGCGAGAAAGCACGCATGGTGCGCGACGCGATTGAATGACTAGATTCGGAGAGACACTACTTACGGGTGCGATCATACCAGCACTAAAGCACCGGATCCCATCAGAACTCCGTAGTTAAGCGTGCTTGGGCGAGAGTAGTACTAGTATGGGTGACCTCCTGGGAAGTCCTCGTGTTGCACCCCTTTTGCCTCGAGAGGCATGAGGACTAATAACTAATAAGGGCGCGTGCGTGCTTGGGCGAGACTAGTACTACTGCGACGAGTCACCTCCTGCGAAGTCCTCGTGTTACCCCCTTTTTTTGCAGCGACACGACACGGTGCGGGGACTAAGGGCGCGTGGGGCCCAATTGCATCTTCGTGTTGAGATCAAGCGCACCGCGGGTGCGAAGGGGATTTAGCGAGCATTCAGCTACTTATTAAACCGACATCTATACAATGGTAAAAAATAATAAAATATTACAACCATTTCAAGCCCAAGTTGCCCAAGTAACGTAAGTTGCAACTCCCTGATCGGACGACCGTGACGCGAGAAAGCACGCATGGTGCGCGACGCGATTGAATGACTAGATTCGGAGAGACACTACTTACGGGTGCGATCATACCAGCACTAAAGCACCGGATCCCATCAGAACTCCGTAGTTAAGCGTGCTTGGGCGAGAGTAGTACTAGGATGGGTGACCTCCTGAGAAGTCCTCGTGTTGCACCCCTTTTGCCTCGAGAGGCATGAGGACTAATAACTAATAAGGGCGCGTGCGTGCTTGGGCGAGACTAGTACTACTGCGACGAGTCACTTCCTGCGAAGTCCTCGTGTTACCCCCTTTTTTTGCAGCGACACGACACGGTGCGGGGACTAAGGGCGCGTGGGGCCCAATTGCATCTTCGTGTTGAGCTCAAGCGCACCGCGGGTGCGAAGGGGATTTAGCGAGCATTCAACTACTTATTAAACCGACATCTATACAATGGTAAAAAATAATAAAATATTACAACCATTTCAAGCCCAAGTTGCCCAAGTAACGTAAGTTGCAACTCCCTGATCGGACGACCGTGACGCGAGAAAGCACGCATGGTGCGCGACGCGATTGAATGACTAGATTCGGAGAGACACTACTTACGGGTGCGATCATACCAGCACTAAAGCACCGGATCCCATCAGAACTCCGTAGTTAAGCGTGCTTGGGCGAGAGTAGTACTAGGATGGGTGACCTCCTGGGAAGTCCTCGTGTTGCACCCCTTTTGCCTCGAGAGGCATGAGGACTAATAACTAATAAGGGCGCGTGCGTGCTTGGGCGAGACTAGTACTACTGCGACGAGTCACCTCCTGCGAAGTCCTCGTGTTACCCCCTTTTTTTGCAGCGACACGACACGGTGCGGGGACTAAGGGCGCGTGGGGCCCAATTGCATCTTCGTGTTGAGCTCAAGCGCACCGCGGGTGCGAAGGGGATTTAGCGAGCATTCAACTACTTATTAAACCGACATCTATACAATGGTAAAAAATAATAAAATATTACAACCATTTCAAGCCCAAGTTGCCCAAGTAACGTAAGTTGCAACTCCCTGATCGGACGACCGTGACGCGAGAAAGCACGCATGGTGCGCGACGCGATTGAATGACTAGATTCGGAGAGACACTACTTACGGGTGCGATCATACCAGCACTAAAGCACCGGATCCCATCAGAACTCCGTAGTTAAGCGTGCTTGGGCGAGAGTAGTACTAGGATGGGTGACCTCCTGGGAAGTCCTCGTGTTGCACCCCTTTTGCCTCGAGAGGCATGAGGATTAATAACTAATAAGGGCGCGTGCGTGCTTGGGCGAGACTAGTACTACTGCGACGAGTCACCTCGTGTTACCCCCTTTTTTGCAGCGACACGACACGGTGCGGGGACTAAGGGCGCGTGGGGCCCAATTGCATCTTCGTGTTGAGCTCAAGCGCACCGCGGGTGCGAAGGGGATTTAGCGAGCATTCAACTACTTATTAAACCGACATCTATACAATGGTAAAAAATAATAAAATATTACAACCATTTCAAGCCCAAGTTGCCCAAGTAACGTAAGTTGCAACTCCCTGATCGGACGACCGTGACGCGAGAAAGCACGCATGGTGCGCGACGCGATTGAATGACTAGATTCGGAGAGACACTACTTACGGGTGCGATCATACCAGCACTAAAGCACCGGATCCCATCAGAACTCCGTAGTTAAGCGTGCTTGGGCGAGAGTAGTACTAGGATGGGTGACCTCCTGGAAGTCCTCGTGTTGCACCCCTTTTGCCTCGAGAGGCATGAGGACTAATAACTAATAAGGGCGCGTGCGTGCTTGGGCGAGACTAGTACTACTGCGACGAGTCACCTCGTGTTACCCCCTTTTTTTGCAGCGACACGACACGGTGCGGGGACTAAGGGCGCGTGGGGCCCAATTGCATCTTCGTGTTGAGCTCAAGCGCACCGCGGGTGCGAAGGGGATTTAGCGAGCATT
Source organism: Triglochin maritima (assembly GCA_963682175.1). Taxonomy (NCBI): domain Eukaryota; kingdom Viridiplantae; phylum Streptophyta; class Magnoliopsida; order Alismatales; family Juncaginaceae; genus Triglochin; species Triglochin maritima. The sequence goes on from CAVMKL010000151.1 coordinate 45,546, forward strand.
CAACTACTTATTAAACCGACATCTATACAATGGTAAAAAAAATAAAATATTACAACCATTTCAAGCCCAAGTTGCCCAAGTAACGTAAGTTGCAACTCCCTGATCGGACGACCGTGACGCGAGAAAGCACGCATGGTGCGCGACGCGATTGAATGACTAGATTCGGAGAGACACTACTTACGGGTGCGATCATACCAGCACTAAAGCACCGGATCCCATCAGAACTCCGTAGTTAAGCGTGCTTGGGCGAGAGTAGTACTAGGATGGGTGACCTCCTGGAAGTCCTCGTGTTGCACCCCTTTTGCCTCGAGAGGCATGAGGACTAATAACTAATAAGGGCGCGTGCGTGCTTGGGCGAGACTAGTACTACTGCGACGAGTCACCTCCTGCGAAGTCCTCGTGTTACCCCCTTTTTTTGCAGCGACACGACACGGTGCGGGGACTAAGGGCGCGTGGGGCCCAATTGCATCTTCGTGTTGAGCTCAAGCGCACCGCGGGTGCGAAGGGGATTTAGCGAGCATTCAACTACTTATTAAACCGACATCTATACAATGGTAAAAAATAATAAAATATTACAACCATTTCAAGCCCAAGTTGCCCAAGTAACGTAAGTTGCAACTCCCTGATCGGACGACCGTGACGCGAGAAAGCACGCATGGTGCGCGACGCGATTGAATGACTAGATTCGGAGAGACACTACTTACGGGTGCGATCATACCAGCACTAAAGCACCGGATCCCATCAGAACTCCGTAGTTAAGCGTGCTTGGGCGAGAGTAGTACTAGGATGGGTGACCTCCTGGGAAGTCCTCGTGTTGCACCCCTTTTGCCTCGAGAGGCATGAGGACTAATAACTAATAAGGGCGCGTGCGTGCTTGGGCGAGACTAGTACTACTGCGACGAGTCACCTCCTGCGAAGTCCTCGTGTTACCCCCTTTTTTTGCAGCGACACGACACGGTGCGGGGACTAAGGGCGCGTGGGGCCCAATTGCATCTTCGTGTTGAGCTCAAGCGCACCGCGGGTGCGAAGGGGATTTAGCGAGCATTCAACTACTTATTAAACCGACATCTATACAATGGTAAAAAATAATAAAATATTACAACCATTTCAAGCCCAAGTTGCCCAAGTAACGTAAGTTGCAACTCCCTGATCGGACGACCGTGACGCGAGAAAGCACGCATGGTGCGCGACGCGATTGAATGACTAGATTCGGAGAGACACTACTTACGGGTGCGATCGTACCAGCACTAAAGCACCGGATCCCATCAGAACTCCGTAGTTAAGCGTGCTTGGGTGAGAGTAGTACTAGGATGGGTGACCTCCTGGGAAGTCCTCGTGTTGCACCCCTTTTGCCTCGAGAGGCATGAGGACTAATAACTAATAAGGGCGCGTGCGTGCTTGGGCGAGACTAGTACTACTGCGACGAGTCACCTCCTGCGAAGTCCTCGTGTTACCCCCTTTTTTTGCAGCGACACGACACGGTGCGGGGACTAAGGGCGCGTGGGGCACAATTGCATCTTCGTGTTGAGCTCAAGCGCACCGCGGGTGCGAAGGGGATTTAGCGAGCATTCAACTACTTATTAAACCGACATCTATACAATGGTAAAAAATAATAAAATATTACAACCATTTCAAGCCCAAGTTGCCCAAGTAACGTAAGTTGCAACTCCCTGATCGGACGACCGTGACGCGAGAAAGCACGCATGGTGCGCGACGCGATTGAGTGACTAGATTCGGAGAGACACTACTTACGGGTGCGATCATACCAGCACTAAAGCACCGGATCCCATCAGAACTCCGTAGTTAAGCGTGCTTGGGCGAGAGTAGTACTAGGATGGGTGACCTCCTGGGAAGTCCTCGTGTTGCACCCCTTTTGCCTCGAGAGGCATGAGGACTAATAACTAATAAGGGCGCGTGCGTGCTTGGGCGAGACTAGTACTACTGCGACGAGTCACCTCCTGCGAAGTCCTCGTGTTACCCCCTTTTTTTACAGCGACACGACACGGTGCGGGGACTAAGGGCGCGTGGGGCACAATTGCATCTTCGTGTTGAGCTCAAGCGCACCGCGGGTGCGAAGGGGATTTAGCGAGCATTCAACTACTTATTAAACCGACATCTATACAATGGTAAAAAATAATAAAATATTACAACCATTTCAAGCCCAAGTTGCCCAAGTAACGTAAGTTGCAACTCCCTGATCGGACGACCGTGACGCGAGAAAGCACGCATGGTGCGCGACGCGATTGAATGACTAGATTCGGAGAGACACTACTTACGGGTGCGATCATACCAGCACTAAAGCACCGGATCCCATCAGAACTCCGTAGTTAAGCGTGCTTGGGCGAGAGTAGTACTAGGATGGGTGACCTCCTGGGAAGTCCTCGTGTTGCACCCCTTTTGCCTCGAGAGGCATGAGGACTAATAACTAATAAGAGCGCGTGCGTGCTTGGGCGAGACTAGTACTACTGCGACGAGTCACCTCCTGCGAAGTCCTCGTGTTACCCCCTTTTTTTGCAGCGACACGACACGGTGCGGGGACTAAGGGCGCGTGGGGCACAATTGCATCTTCGTGTTGAGCTCAAGCGCACCGCGGGTGCGAAGGGGATTTAGCTAGCATTCAACTACTTATTAAACCGACATCTATACAATGGTAAAAAATAATAAAATATTACAACCATTTCAAGCCCAAGTTGCCCAAGTAACGTAAGTTGCAACTCCCTGATCGGACGACCGTGACGCGAGAAAGCACGCATGGTGCGCGACGCGATTGAATGACTAGATTCGGAGAGACACTACTTACGGGTGCGATCATACCAGCACTAAAGCACTGGATCCCATCAGAACTCCGTAGTTAAGCGTGCTTGGGCGAGAGTAGTACTAGGATGGGTGACCTCCTGGGAAGTCCTCGTGTTGCACCCCTTTTGCCTCGAGAGGCATGAGGACTAATAACTAATAAGGGCGCGTGCGTGCTTGGGCGAGACTAGTACTACTGCGACGAGTCACCTCCTGCGAAGTCCTCGTGTTACCCCCTTTTTTTGCAGCGACACGACACGGTGCGGGGACTAAGGGCGCGTGGGGCACAATTGCATCTTCGTGTTGAGCTCAAGCGCACCGCGGGTGCGAAGGGGATTTAGCGAGCATTCCACTACTTATTAAACCGACATCTATACAATGGTAAAAAATAATAAAATATTACAACCATTTCAAGCCCAAGTTGCCCAAGTAACGTAAGTTGCAACTCCCTGATCGGACGACCGTGACGCGAGAAAGCACGCATGGTGCGCGACGCGATTGAGTGACTAGATTCGGAGAGACACTACTTACGGGTGCGATCATACCAGCACTAAAGCACCGGATCCCATCAGAACTCCGTAGTTAAGCGTGCTTGGGCGAGAGTAGTACTAGGATGGGTGACCTCCTGGGAAGTCCTCGTGTTGCACCCCTTTTGCCTCGAGAGGCATGAGGACTAATAACTAATAAGGGCGCGTGCGTGCTTGGGCGAGACTAGTACTACTGCGACGAGTCACCTCCTGCGAAGTCCTCGTGTTACCCCCTTTTTTTTGCAGCGACACGACACGGTGCGGGGACTAAGGGCGCGTGGGGCACAATTGCATCTTCGTGTTGAGCTCAAGCGCACCGCGGGTGCGAAGGGGATTTAGCGAGCATTCAACTACTTATTAAACTGACATCTATACAATGGTAAAAAATAATAAAATATTACAACCATTTCAAGCCCAAGTTGCCCAAGTAACGTAAGTTGCAACTCCCTGATCGGACGACCGTGACGCGAGAAAGCACGCATGGTGCGCGACGCGATTGAATGACTAGATTCGGAGAGACACTACTTACGGGTGCGATCATACCAGCACTAAAGCACCGGATCCCATCAGAACTCCGTAGTTAAGCGTGCTTGGGCGAGAGTAGTACTAGGATGGGTGACCTCCTGGGAAGTCCTCGTGTTGCACCCCTTTTGCCTCGAGAGGCATGAGGACTAATAACTAATAAGGGCGCGTGCGTGCTTGGGCGAGACTAGTACTACTGCGACGAGTCACCTCCTGCGAAGTCCTCGTGTTACCCCCTTTTTTTGCAGCGACACGACACGGTGCGGGGACTAAGGGCGCGTGGGGCACAATTGCATCTTCGTGTTGAGCAAAGCGCACCGCGGGTGCGAAGGGGATTTAGCGAGCATTCAACTACTTATTAAACCGACATCTATACAATGGTAAAAAATAATAAAATATTACAACCATTTCAAGCCCAAGTTGCCCAAGTAACGTAAGTTGCAACTCCCTGATCGGACGACCGTGACGCGAGAAAGCATGCATGGTGCGCGACGCGATTGAATGACTAGATTCGGAGAGATACTACTTACGGGTGCGATCATACCAGCACTAAAGCACCGGATCCCATCAGAACTCCGTAGTTAAGCGTGCTTGGGCGAGAGTAGTACTAGGATGGGTGACCTCCTGGGAAGTCCTCGTGTTGCACCTCTTTTGCCTCGAGAGGCATGAGGACTAATAACTAATAAGGGCGCGTGCGTGCTTGGGCGAGACTAGTACTACTGCGACGAGTCACCTCCTGCGAAGTCCTCGTGTTACCCCCTTTTTTTGCAGCGACACGACACGGTGCGGGGACTAAGGGCGCGTGGGGCACAATTGCATCTTCGTGTTGAGCTCAAGCGCACCGCGGGTGCGAAGGGGATTTAGCGAGCATTCAACTACTTATTAAACCGACATCTATACAATGGTAAAAAATAATAAAATATTACAACCATTTCAAGCCCAAGTTGCCCAAGTAACGTAAGTTGCAACTCCCTGATCGGACGACCGTGACGCGAGAAAGCACGCATGGTGCGCGACGCGATTGAATGACTAGATTCGGAGAGACACTACTTACGGGTGCGATCATACCAGCACTAAAGCACCGGATCCCATCAGAACTCCGTAGTTAAGCGTGCTTGGGCGAGAGTAGTACTAGGATGGGTGACCTCCTGGGAAGTCCTCGTGTTGCACCCCTTTTGCCTCGAGAGGCATGAGGACTAATAACTAATAAGGGCGCGTGCGTGCTTGGGCGAGACTAGTACTACTGCGACGAGTCACCTCCTGCGAAGTCCTCGTGTTACCCCCTTTTTTTGCAGCGACACGACACGGTGCGGGGACTAAGGGCGCGTGGGGCACAATTGCATCTTCGTGTTGAGCTCAAGCGCACCGCGGGTGCGAAGGGGATTTAGCGAGCATTCAACTACTTATTAAACCGACATCTATACAATGGTAAAAAATAATAAAATATTACAACCATTTCAAGCCCAAGTTGCCCAAGTAACGTAAGTTGCAACTCCCTGATCGGACGACCGTGACGCGAGAAAGCACGCATGGTGCGCGACGCGATTGAATGACTAGATTCGGAGAGACACTACTTACGGGTGCGATCATACCAGCACTAAAGCACCGGATCCCATCAGAACTCCGTAGTTAAGCGTGCTTGGGCGAGAGTAGTACTAGGATGGGTGACCTCCTGGGAAGTCCTCGTGTTGCACCCCTTTTGCCTCGAGAGGCATGAGGACTAATAACTAATAAGGGCGCGTGCGTGCTTGGGCGAGACTAGTACTACTGCGACGAGTCACCTCCTGCGAAGTCCTCGTGTTACCCCCTTTTTTTGCAGCGACACGACACGGTGCGGGGACTAAGGGCGCGTGGGGCACAATTGCATCTTCGTGTTGAGCTCAAGCGCACCGCGGGTGCGAAGGGGATTTAGCGAGCATTCAACTACTTATTAAACCGACATCTATACAATGGTAAAAAATAATAAAATATTACAACCATTTCAAGCCCAAGTTGCCCAAGTAACGTAAGTTGCAACTCCCTGATCGGACGACCGTGACGCGAGAAAGCACGCATGGTGCGCGACGCGATTGAATGACTAGATTCGGAGAGACACTACTTACGGTTGCGATCATACCAGCACTAAAGCACCGGATCCCATCAGAACTCCGTAGTTAAGCGTGCTTGGGCGAGAGTAGTACTAGGATGGGTGACCTCCTGGGAAGTCCTCGTGTTGCACCCCTTTTGCCTCGAGAGGCATGAGGACTAATAACTAATAAGGGCGCGTGCGTGCTTGGGCGAGACTAGTACTACTGCGACGAGTCACCTCCTGCGAAGTCCTCGTGTTACCCCCTTTTTTTGCAGCGACACGACACGGTGCGGGGACTAAGGGCGCGTGGGGCACAATTGCATCTTCGTGTTGAGCTCAAGCGCACCGCGGGTGCGAAGGGGATTTAGCGAGCATTCAACTACTTATTAAACCGACATCTATACAATGGTAAAAAATAATAAAATATTACAACCATTTCAAGCCCAAGTTGCCCAAGTAACGTAAGTTGCAACTCCCTGATCGGACGACCGTGACGCGAGAAAGCACGCATGGTGCGCGACGCGATTGAATGACTAGATTCGGAGAGACACTACTTACGGGTGCGATCATACCAGCACTAAAGCACCGGGTCCCATCAGAACTCCGTAGTTAAGCGTGCTTGGGCGAGAGTAGTACTAGGATGGGTGACCTCCTGGGAAGTCCTCGTGTTGCACCCCTTTTGCCTCGAGAGGCATGAGGACTAATAACTAATAAGGGCGCGTGCGTGCTTGGGCGAGACTAGTACTACTGCGACGAGTCACCTCCTGCGAAGTCCTCGTGTTACCCCCTTTTTTTGCAGCGACACGACACGGTGCGGGGACTAAGGGCGCGTGGGGCACAATTGCATCTTCGTGTTGAGCTCAAGCGCACCGCGGGTGCGAAGGGGATTTAGCGAGCATTCAACTACTTATTAAACCGACATCTATACAATGGTAAAAAATAATAAAATATTACAACCATTTCAAGCCCAAGTTGCCCAAGTAACGTAAGTTGCAACTCCCTGATCGGACGACCGTGACGCGAGAAAGCACGCATGGTGCGCAACGCGATTGAATGACTAGATTCGGAGAGACACTACTTACGGGTGCGATCATACCAGCACTAAAGCACCGGATCCCATCAGAACTCCGTAGTTAAGCGTGCTTGGGCGAGAGTAGTACTAGGATGGGTGACCTCCTGGGAAGTCCTCGTGTTGCACCCCTTTTGCCTCGAGAGGCATGAGGACTAATAACTAATAAGGGCGCGTGCGTGCTTGGGCGAGACTAGTACTACTGCGACGAGTCACCTCCTGCGAAGTCCTCGTGTTACCCCCTTTTTTTGCAGCGACACGACACGGTGCGGGGACTAAGGGCGCGTGGGGCACAATTGCATCTTCGTGTTGAGCTCAAGCGCACCGCGGGTGCGAAGGGGATTTAGCGAGCATTCAACTACTTATTAAACCGACATCTATACAATGGTAAAAAATAATAAAATATTACAACCATTTCAAGCCCAAGTTGCCCAAGTAACGTAAGTTGCAACTCCCTGATCGGACGACCGTGACGCGAGAAAGCACGCATGGTGCGCGACGCGATTGAATGACTAGATTCGGAGAGACACTACTTACGGGTGCGATCATACCAGCACTAAAGCACCGGATCCCATCAGAACTCCGTAGTTAAGCGTGCTTGGGCGAGAGTAGTACTAGGATGGGTGACCTCCTGGGAAGTCCTCGTGTTGCACCCCTTTTGCCTCGAGAGGCATGAGGACTAATAACTAATAAGGGCGCGTGCGTGCTTGGGCGAGACTAGTACTACTGCGACGAGTCACCTCCTGCGAAGTCCTCGTGTTACCCCCTTTTTTTGCAGCGACACGACACGGTGCGGGGACTAAGGGCGCGTGGGGCACAATTGCATCTTCGTGTTGAGCTCAAGCGCACCGCGGGTGGGAAGGGGATTTAGCGAGCATTCAACTACTTATTAAACCGACATCTATACAATGTTAAAAAATAATAAAATATTACAACCATTTCAAGCCCAAGTTGCCCAAGTAACGTAAGTTGCAACTCCCTGATCGGACGACCGTGACGCGAGAAAGCACGCATGGTGCGCGACGCGATTGAGTGACTAGATTCGGAGAGACACTACTTACGGGTGCGATCATACCAGCACTAAAGCACCGGATCCCATCAGAACTCCGTAGTTAAGCGTGCTTGGGCGAGAGTAGTACTAGGATGGGTGACCTCCTGGGAAGTCCTCGTGTTGCACCCCTTTTGCCTCGAGAGGCATGAGGACTAATAACTAATAAGGGCGCGTGCGTGCTTGGGCGAGACTAGTACTACTGCGACGAGTCACCTCCTGCGAAGTCCTCGTGTTACCCCCTTTTTTTGCAGCGACACGACACGGTGCGGGGACTAAGGGCGCGTGGGGCACAATTGCATCTTCGTGTTGAGCTCAAGCGCACCGCGGGTGCGAAGGGGATTTAGCGAGCATTCAACTACTTATTAAACCGACATCTATACAATGGTAAAAAATAATAAAATATTACAACCATTTCAAGCCCAAGTTGCCCAAGTAACGTAAGTTGCAACTCCCTGATCGGACGACCGTGACGCGAGAAAGCACGCATGGTGCGCGACGCGATTGAATGACTAGATTCGGAGAGACACTACTTACGGGTGCGATCATACCAGCACTAAAGCACCGGATCCCATCAGAACTCCGTAGTTAAGCGTGCTTGGGCGAGAGTAGTACTAGGATGGGTGACCTCCTGGGAAGTCCTCGTGTTGCACCCCTTTTGCCTCGAGAGGCATGAGGACTAATAACTAATAAGGGCGCGTGCGTGCTTGGGCGAGACTAGTACTACTGCGACGAGTCACCTCCTGCGAAGTCCTCGTGTTACCCCCTTTTTTTGCAGCGACACGACACGGTGCGGGGACTAAGGGCGCGTGGGGCACAATTGCATCTTCGTGTTGAGCTCAAGCGCACCGCGGGTGCGAAGGGGATTTAGCGAGCATTCAACTACTTATTAAACCGACATCTATACAATGGTAAAAAATAATAAAATATTACAACCATTTCAAGCCCAAGTTGCCCAAGTAACGTAAGTTGCAACTCCCTGATCGGACGACCGTGACGCGAGAAAGCACGCATGGTGCGCGACGCGATTGAATGACTAGATTCGGAGAGACACTACTTACGGGTGCGATCATACCAGCACTAAAGCACCGGATCCCATCAGAACTCCGTAGTTAAGCGTGCTTGGGCGAGAGTAGTACTAGGATGGGTGACCTCCTGGGAAGTCCTCGTGTTGCACCCCTTTTGCCTCGAGAGGCATGAGGACTAATAACTAATAAGGGCGCGTGCGTGCTTGGGCGAGACTAGTACTACTGCGACGAGTCACCTCCTGCGAAGTCCTCGTGTTACCCCCTTTTTTTGCAGCGACACGACACGGTGCGGGGACTAAGGGCGCGTGGGGCACAATTGCATCTTCGTGTTGAGCTCAAGCGCACCGCGGGTGCGAAGGGGATTTAGCGAGCATTCAACTACTTATTAAACCGACATCTATACAATGGTAAAAAATAATAAAATATTACAACCATTTCAAGCCCAAGTTGCCCAAGTAACGTAAGTTGCAACTCCCTGATCGGACGACCGTGACGCGAGAAAGCACGCATGGTGCGCGACGCGATTGAATGACTAGATTCGGAGAGACACTACTTACGGGTGCGATCATACCAGCACTAAAGCACCGGATCCCATCAGAACTCCGTAGTTAAGCGTGCTTGGGCGAGAGTAGTACTAGGATGGGTGACCTCCTGGGAAGTCCTCGTGTTGCACCCCTTTTGCCTCGAGAGGCATGAGGACTAATAACTAATAAGGGCGCGTGCGTGCTTGGGCGAGACTAGTACTACTGCGACGAGTCACCTCCTGCGAAGTCCTCGTGTTACCCCCTTTTTTTGCAGCGACACGACACGGTGCGGGGACTAAGGGCGCGTGGGGCACAATTGCATCTTCGTGTTGAGCTCAAGCGCACCGCGGGTGCGAAGGGGATTTAGCGAGCATTCAACTACTTATTAAACCGACATCTATACAATGGTAAAAAATAATAAAATATTACAACCATTTCAAGCCCAAGTTGCCCAAGTAACGTAAGTTGCAACTCACTACTGCGACGAGTCACCTCCTGCGAAGTCCTCGTGTTACCCCCTTTTTTTGCAGCGACACGACACGGTGCGGGGACTAAGGGCGCGTGGGGCACAATTGCATCTTCGTGTTGAGCTCAAGCGCACCGCGGGTACGAAGGGGATTTAGCGAGCATTCAACTACTTATTAAACCGACATCTATACAATGGTAAAAAATAATAAAATATTACAACCATTTCAAGCCCAAGTTGCCCAAGTAACGTAAGTTGCAACTCCCTGATCGGACGACCGTGACGCGAGAAAGCACGCATTGTGCGCGACGCGATTGAATGACTAGATTCGGAGAGACACTACTTACGGGTGCGATCATACCAGCACTAAAGCACCGGATCCCATCAGAACTCCGTAGTTAAGCGTGCTTGGGCGAGAGTAGTACTAGGATGGGTGACCTCCTGGGAAGTCCTCGTGTTGCACCCCTTTTGCCTCGAGAGGCATGAGGACTAATAACTAATAAGGGCGCGTGCGTGCTTGGGCGAGACTAGTACTACTGCGACGAGTCACCTCCTGCGAAGTCCTCGTGTTACCCCCTTTTTTTGCAGCGACACGACACGGTGCGGGGACTAAGGGCGCGTGGGGCACAATTGCATCTTCGTGTTGAGCTCAAGCGCACCGCGGGTGCGAAGGGGATTTAGCGAGCATTCAACTACTTATTAAACCGACATCTATACAATGGTAAAAAATAATAAAATATTACAACCATTTCAAGCCCAAGTTGCCCAAGTAACGTAAGTTGCAACTCCCTGATCGGACGACCGTGACGCGAGAAAGCACGCATGGTGCGCGACGCGATTGAATGACTAGATTCGGAGAGACACTACTTACGGGTGCGATCATACCAGCACTAAAGCACCGGATCCCATCAGAACTCCGTAGTTAAGCGTGCTTGGGCGAGAGTAGTACTAGGATGGGTGACCTCCTGGGAAGTCCTCGTGTTGCACCCCTTTTGCCTCGAGAGGCATGAGGACTAATAACTAATAAGGGCGCGTGCGTGCTTGGGCGAGACTAGTACTACTGCGACGAGTCACCTCCTGCGAAGTCCTCGTGTTACCCCCTTTTTTTGCAGCGACACGACACGGTGCGGGGACTAAGGGCGCGTGGGGCACAATTGCATCTTCGTGTTGAGCTCAAGCGCACCGCGGGTGCGAAGGGGATTTAGCGAGCATTCAACTACTTATTAAACCGACATCTATACAATGGTAAAAAATAATAAAATATTACAACCATTTCAAGCCCAAGTTGCCCAAGTAACGTAAGTTGCAACTCCCTGATCGGACGACCGTGACGCGAGAAAGCACGCATGGTGCGCGACGCGATTGAATGACTAGATTCGGAGAGACACTACTTACGGGTGCGATCATACCAGCACTAAAGCACCGGATCCCATCAGAACTCCGTAGTTAAGCGTGCTTGGGCGAGAGTAGTACTAGGATGGGTGACCTCCTGGGAAGTCCTCGTGTTGCACCCCTTTTGCCTCGAGAGGCATGAGGACTAATAACTAATAAGGGCGCGTGCGTGCTTGGGCGAGACTAGTACTACTGCGACGAGTCACCTCCTGCGAAGTCCTCGTGTTACCCCCTTTTTTTGCAGCGACACGACACGGTGCGGGGACTAAGGGCGCGTGGGGCACAATTGCATCTTCGTGTTGAGCTCAAGCGCACCGCGGGTGCGAAGGGGATTTAGCGAGCATTCAACTACTTATTAAACCGACATCTATACAATGGTAAAAAATAATAAAATATTACAACCATTTCAAGCCCAAGTTGCCCAAGTAACGTAAGTTGCAACTCCCTGATCGGACGACCGTGACGCGAGAAAGCACGCATGGTGCGCGACGCGATTGAATGACTAGATTCGGAGAGACACTACTTACGGGTGCGATCATACCAGCACTAAAGCACCGGATCCCATCAGAACTCCGTAGTTAAGCGTGCTTGGGCGAGAGTAGTACTAGGATGGGTGACCTCCTGGGAAGTCCTCGTGTTGCACCCCTTTTGCCTCGAGAGGCATGAGGACTAATAACTAATAAGGGCGCGTGCGTGCTTGGGCGAGACTAGTACTACTGCGACGAGTCACCTCCTGCGAAGTCCTCGTGTTACCCCCTTTTTTTGCAGCGACACGACACGGTGCGGGGACTAAGGGCGCGTGGGGCACAATTGCATCTTCGTGTTGAGCTCAAGCGCACCGCGGGTGCGAAGGGGATTTAGCGAGCATTCAACTACTTATTAAACCGACATCTATACAATGGTAAAAAATAATAAAATATTACAACCATTTCAAGCCCAAGTTGCCCAAGTAACGTAAGTTGCAACTCCCTGATCGGACGACCGTGACGCGAGAAAGCACGCATGGTGCGCGACGCGATTGAATGACTAGATTCGGAGAGACACTACTTACGGGTGCGATCATGCCAGCACTAAAGCACCGGATCCCATCAGAACTCCGTAGTTAAGCGTGCTTGGGCGAGAGTAGTACTAGGATGGGTGACCTCCTGGGAAGTCCTCGTGTTGCACCCCTTTTGCCTCGAGAGGCATGAGGACTAATAACTAATAAGGGCGCGTGCGTGCTTGGGCGAGACTAGTACTACTGCGACGAGTCACCTCCTGCGAAGTCCTCGTGTTACCCCCTTTTTTTGCAGCGACACGACACGGTGCGGGGACTAAGGGCGCGTGGGGCACAATTGCATCTTCGTGTTGAGCTCAAGCGCACCGCGGGTGCGAAGGGGATTTAGCGAGCATTCAACTACTTATTAAACCGACATCTATACAATGGTAAAAAATAATAAAATATTACAACCATTTCAAGCCCAAGTTGCCCAAGTAACGTAAGTTGCAACTCCCTGATCGGACGACCGTGACGCGAGAAAGCACGCATGGTGCGCGACGCGATTGAATGACTAGATTCGGAGAGACACTACTTACGGGTGCGATCATACCAGCACTAAAGCACCGGATCCCATCAGAACTCCGTAGTTAAGCGTGCTTGGGCGAGAGTAGTACTAGGATGGGTGACCTCCTGGGAAGTCCTCGTGTTGCACCCCTTTTGCCTCGAGAGGCATGAGGACTAATAACTAATAAGGGCGCGTGCGTGCTTGGGCGAGACTAGTACTACTGCGACGAGTCACCTCCTGCGAAGTCCTCGTGTTACCCCCTTTTTTTGCAGCGACACGACACGGTGCGGGGACTAAGGGCGCGTGGGGCACAATTGCATCTTCGTGTTGAGCTCAAGCGCACCGCGGGTGCGAAGGGGATTTAGCGAGCATTCAACTACTTATTAAACCGACATCTATACAATGGTAAAAAATAATAAAATATTACAACCATTTCAAGCCCAAGTTGCCCAAGTAACGTAAGTTGCAACTCCCTGATCGGACGACCGTGACGCGAGAAAGCACGCATGGTGCGCGACGCGATTGAATGACTAGATTCGGAGAGACACTACTTACGGGTGCGATCATACCAGCACTAAAGCACCGGATCCCATCAGAACTCCGTAGTTAAGCGTGCTTGGGCGAGAGTAGTACTAGGATGGGTGACCTCCTGGGAAGTCCTCGTGTTGCACCCCTTTTGCCTCGAGAGGCATGAGGACTAATAACTAATAAGGGCGCGTGCGTGCTTGGGCGAGACTAGTACTACTGCGACGAGTCACCTCCTGCGAAGTCCTCGTGTTACCCCCTTTTTTTGCAGCGACACGACACGGTGCGGGGACTAAGGGCGCGTGGGGCACAATTGCATCTTCGTGTTGAGCTCAAGCGCACCGCGGGTGCGAAGGGGATTTAGCGAGCATTCAACTACTTATTAAACCGACATCTATACAATGGTAAAAAATAATAAAATATTACAACCATTTCAAGCCCAAGTTGCCCAAGTAACGTAAGTTGCAACTCCCTGATCGGACGACCGTGACGCGAGAAAGCACGCATGGTGCGCGACGCGATTGAATGACTAGATTCGGAGAGACACTACTTACGGGTGCGATCATACCAGCACTAAAGCACCGGATCCCATCAGAACTCCGTAGTTAAGCGTGCTTGGGCGAGAGTAGTACTAGGATGGGTGACCTCCTGGGAAGTCCTCGTGTTGCACCCCTTTTGCCTCGAGAGGCATGAGGACTAATAACTAATAAGGGCGCGTGCGTGCTTGGGCGAGACTAGTACTACTGCGACGAGTCACCTCCTGCGAAGTCCTCGTGTTACCCCCTTTTTTTGCAGCGACACGACACGGTGCGGGGACTAAGGGCGCGTGGGGCACAATTGCATCTTCGTGTTGAGCTCAAGCGCACCGCGGGTGCGAAGGGGATTTAGCGAGCATTCAACTACTTATTAAACCGACATCTATACAATGGTAAAAAATAATAAAATATTACAACCATTTCAAGCCCAAGTTGCCCAAGTAACGTAAGTTGCAACTCCCTGATCGGACGACCGTGACGCGAGAAAGCACGCATGGTGCGCGACGCGATTGAATGACTAGATTCGGAGAGACACTACTTACGGGTGCGATCATACCAGCACTAAAGCACCGGATCCCATCAGAACTCCGTAGTTAAGCGTGCTTGGGCGAGAGTAGTACTAGGATGGGTGACCTCCTGGGAAGTCCTCGTGTTGCACCCCTTTTGCCTCGAGAGGCATGAGGACTAATAACTAATAAGGGCGCGTGCGTGCTTGGGCGAGACTAGTACTACTGCGACGAGTCACCTCCTGCGAAGTCCTCGTGTTACCCCCTTTTTTTGCAGCGACACGACACGGTGCGGGGACTAAGGGCGCGTGGGGCACAATTGCATCTTCGTGTTGAGCTCAAGCGCACCGCGGGTGCGAAGGGGATTTAGCGAGCATTCAACTACTTATTAAACCGACATCTATACAATGGTAAAAAATAATAAAATATTACAACCATTTCAAGCCCAAGTTGCCCAAGTAACGTAAGTTGCAACTCCCTGATCGGACGACCGTGACGCGAGAAAGCACGCATGGTGCGCGACGCGATTGAATGACTAGATTCGGAGAGACACTACTTACGGGTGCGATCATACCAGCACTAAAGCACCGGATCCCATCAGAACTCCGTAGTTAAGCGTGCTTGGGCGAGAGTAGTACTAGGATGGGTGACCTCCTGGGAAGTCCTCGTGTTGCACCCCTTTTGCCTCGAGAGGCATGAGGACTAATAACTAATAAGGGCGCGTGCGTGCTTGGGCGAGACTAGTACTACTGCGACGAGTCACCTCCTGCGAAGTCCTCGTGTTACCCCCTTTTTTGCAGCGACACGACACGGTGCGGGGACTAAGGGCGCGTGGGGCACAATTGCATCTTCGTGTTGAGCTCAAGCGCACCGCGGGTGCGAAGGGGATTTAGCGAGCATTCAACTACTTATTAAACCGACATCTATACAATGGTAAAAAATAATAAAATATTACAACCATTTCAAGCCCAAGTTGCCCAAGTAACGTAAGTTGCAACTCCCTGATCGGACGACCGTGACGCGAGAAAGCACGCATGGTGCGCGACGCGATTGAATGACTAGATTCGGAGAGACACTACTTACGGGTGCGATCATACCAGCACTAAAGCACCGGATCCCATCAGAACTCCGTAGTTAAGCGTGCTTGGGCGAGAGTAGTACTAGGATGGGTGACCTCCTGGGAAGTCCTCGTGTTGCACCCCTTTTGCCTCGAGAGGCATGAGGACTAATAACTAATAAGGGCGCGTGCGTGCTTGGGCGAGACTAGTACTACTGCGACGAGTCACCTCCTGCGAAGTCCTCGTGTTACCCCCTTTTTTTGCAGCGACACGACACGGTGCGGGGACTAAGGGCGCGTGGGGCACAATTGCATCTTCGTGTTGAGCTCAAGCGCACCGCGGGTGCGAAGGGGATTTAGCGAGCATTCAACTACTTATTAAACCGACATCTATACAATGGTAAAAAATAATAAAATATTACAACCATTTCAAGCCCAAGTTGCCCAAGTAACGTAAGTTGCAACTCCCTGATCGGACGACCGTGACGCGAGAAAGCACGCATGGTGCGCGACGCGATTGAATGACTAGATTCGGAGAGACACTACTTACGGGTGCGATCATACCAGCACTAAAGCACCGGATCCCATCAGAACTCCGTAGTTAAGCGTGCTTGGGCGAGAGTAGTACTAGGATGGGTGACCTCCTGGGAAGTCCTCGTGTTGCACCCCTTTTGCCTCGAGAGGCATGAGGACTAATAACTAATAAGGGCGCGTGCGTGCTTGGGCGAGACTAGTACTACTGCGACGAGTCACCTCCTGCGAAGTCCTCGTGTTACCCCCTTTTTTTGCAGCGACACGACACGGTGCGGGGACTAAGGGCGCGTGGGGCACAATTGCATCTTCGTGTTGAGCTCAAGCGCACCGCGGGTGCGAAGGGGATTTAGCGAGCATTCAACTACTTATTAAACCGACATCTATACAATGGTAAAAAATAATAAAATATTACAACCATTTCAAGCCCAAGTTGCCCAAGTAACGTAAGTTGCAACTCACTACTGCGACGAGTCACCTCCTGCGAAGTCCTCGTGTTACCCCCTTTTTTTGCAGCGACACGACACGGTGCGGGGACTAAGGGCGCGTGGGGCACAATTGCATCTTCGTGTTGAGCTCAAGCGCACCGCGGGTACGAAGGGGATTTAGCGAGCATTCAACTACTTATTAAACCGACATCTATACAATGGTAAAAAATAATAAAATATTACAACCATTTCAAGCCCAAGTTGCCCAAGTAACGTAAGTTGCAACTCCCTGATCGGACGACCGTGACGCGAGAAAGCACGCATTGTGCGCGACGCGATTGAATGACTAGATTCGGAGAGACACTACTTACGGGTGCGATCATACCAGCACTAAAGCACCGGATCCCATCAGAACTCCGTAGTTAAGCGTGCTTGGGCGAGAGTAGTACTAGGATGGGTGACCTCCTGGGAAGTCCTCGTGTTGCACCCCTTTTGCCTCGAGAGGCATGAGGACTAATAACTAATAAGGGCGCGTGCGTGCTTGGGCGAGACTAGTACTACTGCGACGAGTCACCTCCTGCGAAGTCCTCGTGTTACCCCCTTTTTTTGCAGCGACACGACACGGTGCGGGGACTAAGGGCGCGTGGGGCACAATTGCATCTTCGTGTTGAGCTCAAGCGCACCGCGGGTGCGAAGGGGATTTAGCGAGCATTCAACTACTTATTAAACCGACATCTATACAATGGTAAAAAATAATAAAATATTACAACCATTTCAAGCCCAAGTTGCCCAAGTAACGTAAGTTGCAACTCCCTGATCGGACGACCGTGACGCGAGAAAGCACGCATGGTGCGCGACGCGATTGAATGACTAGATTCGGAGAGACACTACTTACGGGTGCGATCATACCAGCACTAAAGCACCGGATCCCATCAGAACTCCGTAGTTAAGCGTGCTTGGGCGAGAGTAGTACTAGGATGGGTGACCTCCTGGGAAGTCCTCGTGTTGCACCCCTTTTGCCTCGAGAGGCATGAGGACTAATAACTAATAAGGGCGCGTGCGTGCTTGGGCGAGACTAGTACTACTGCGACGAGTCACCTCCTGCGAAGTCCTCGTGTTACCCCCTTTTTTTGCAGCGACACGACACGGTGCGGGGACTAAGGGCGCGTGGGGCACAATTGCATCTTCGTGTTGAGCTCAAGCGCACCGCGGGTGCGAAGGGGATTTAGCGAGCATTCAACTACTTATTAAACCGACATCTATACAATGGTAAAAAATAATAAAATATTACAACCATTTCAAGCCCAAGTTGCCCAAGTAACGTAAGTTGCAACTCCCTGATCGGACGACCGTGACGCGAGAAAGCACGCATGGTGCGCGACGCGATTGAATGACTAGATTCGGAGAGACACTACTTACGGGTGCGATCATACCAGCACTAAAGCACCGGATCCCATCAGAACTCCGTAGTTAAGCGTGCTTGGGCGAGAGTAGTACTAGGATGGGTGACCTCCTGGGAAGTCCTCGTGTTGCACCCCTTTTGCCTCGAGAGGCATGAGGACTAATAACTAATAAGGGCGCGTGCGTGCTTGGGCGAGACTAGTACTACTGCGACGAGTCACCTCCTGCGAAGTCCTCGTGTTACCCCCTTTTTTTGCAGCGACACGACACGGTGCGGGGACTAAGGGCGCGTGGGGCACAATTGCATCTTCGTGTTGAGCTCAAGCGCACCGCGGGTGCGAAGGGGATTTAGCGAGCATTCAACTACTTATTAAACCGACATCTATACAATGGTAAAAAATAATAAAATATTACAACCATTTCAAGCCCAAGTTGCCCAAGTAACGTAAGTTGCAACTCCCTGATCGGACGACCGTGACGCGAGAAAGCACGCATGGTGCGCGACGCGATTGAATGACTAGATTCGGAGAGACACTACTTACGGGTGCGATCATACCAGCACTAAAGCACCGGATCCCATCAGAACTCCGTAGTTAAGCGTGCTTGGGCGAGAGTAGTACTAGGATGGGTGACCTCCTGGGAAGTCCTCGTGTTGCACCCCTTTTGCCTCGAGAGGCATGAGGACTAATAACTAATAAGGGCGCGTGCGTGCTTGGGCGAGACTAGTACTACTGCGACGAGTCACCTCCTGCGAAGTCCTCGTGTTACCCCCTTTTTTTGCAGCGACACGACACGGTGCGGGGACTAAGGGCGCGTGGGGCACAATTGCATCTTCGTGTTGAGCTCAAGCGCACCGCGGGTGCGAAGGGGATTTAGCGAGCATTCAACTACTTATTAAACCGACATCTATACAATGGTAAAAAATAATAAAATATTACAACCATTTCAAGCCCAAGTTGCCCAAGTAACGTAAGTTGCAACTCCCTGATCGGACGACCGTGACGCGAGAAAGCACGCATGGTGCGCGACGCGATTGAATGACTAGATTCGGAGAGACACTACTTACGGGTGCGATCATGCCAGCACTAAAGCACCGGATCCCATCAGAACTCCGTAGTTAAGCGTGCTTGGGCGAGAGTAGTACTAGGATGGGTGACCTCCTGGGAAGTCCTCGTGTTGCACCCCTTTTGCCTCGAGAGGCATGAGGACTAATAACTAATAAGGGCGCGTGCGTGCTTGGGCGAGACTAGTACTACTGCGACGAGTCACCTCCTGCGAAGTCCTCGTGTTACCCCCTTTTTTTGCAGCGACACGACACGGTGCGGGGACTAAGGGCGCGTGGGGCACAATTGCATCTTCGTGTTGAGCTCAAGCGCACCGCGGGTGCGAAGGGGATTTAGCGAGCATTCAACTACTTATTAAACCGACATCTATACAATGGTAAAAAATAATAAAATATTACAACCATTTCAAGCCCAAGTTGCCCAAGTAACGTAAGTTGCAACTCCCTGATCGGACGACCGTGACGCGAGAAAGCACGCATGGTGCGCGACGCGATTGAATGACTAGATTCGGAGAGACACTACTTACGGGTGCGATCATACCAGCACTAAAGCACCGGATCCCATCAGAACTCCGTAGTTAAGCGTGCTTGGGCGAGAGTAGTACTAGGATGGGTGACCTCCTGGGAAGTCCTCGTGTTGCACCCCTTTTGCCTCGAGAGGCATGAGGACTAATAACTAATAAGGGCGCGTGCGTGCTTGGGCGAGACTAGTACTACTGCGACGAGTCACCTCCTGCGAAGTCCTCGTGTTACCCCCTTTTTTTGCAGCGACACGACACGGTGCGGGGACTAAGGGCGCGTGGGGCACAATTGCATCTTCGTGTTGAGCTCAAGCGCACCGCGGGTGCGAAGGGGATTTAGCGAGCATTCAACTACTTATTAAACCGACATCTATACAATGGTAAAAAATAATAAAATATTACAACCATTTCAAGCCCAAGTTGCCCAAGTAACGTAAGTTGCAACTCCCTGATCGGACGACCGTGACGCGAGAAAGCACGCATGGTGCGCGACGCGATTGAATGACTAGATTCGGAGAGACACTACTTACGGGTGCGATCATACCAGCACTAAAGCACCGGATCCCATCAGAACTCCGTAGTTAAGCGTGCTTGGGCGAGAGTAGTACTAGGATGGGTGACCTCCTGGGAAGTCCTCGTGTTGCACCCCTTTTGCCTCGAGAGGCATGAGGACTAATAACTAATAAGGGCGCGTGCGTGCTTGGGCGAGACTAGTACTACTGCGACGAGTCACCTCCTGCGAAGTCCTCGTGTTACCCCCTTTTTTTGCAGCGACACGACACGGTGCGGGGACTAAGGGCGCGTGGGGCACAATTGCATCTTCGTGTTGAGCTCAAGCGCACCGCGGGTGCGAAGGGGATTTAGCGAGCATTCAACTACTTATTAAACCGACATCTATACAATGGTAAAAAATAATAAAATATTACAACCATTTCAAGCCCAAGTTGCCCAAGTAACGTAAGTTGCAACTCCCTGATCGGACGACCGTGACGCGAGAAAGCACGCATGGTGCGCGACGCGATTGAATGACTAGATTCGGAGAGACACTACTTACGGGTGCGATCATACCAGCACTAAAGCACCGGATCCCATCAGAACTCCGTAGTTAAGCGTGCTTGG
The DNA here is from genome assembly GCA_963682175.1 of Triglochin maritima. Lineage (NCBI taxonomy): Eukaryota > Viridiplantae > Streptophyta > Magnoliopsida > Alismatales > Juncaginaceae > Triglochin > Triglochin maritima. The sequence continues at coordinate 66,214 of CAVMKL010000151.1, forward strand.
GCGAGAGTAGTACTAGGATGGGTGACCTCCTGGGAAGTCCTCGTGTTGCACCCCTTTTGCCTCGAGAGGCATGAGGACTAATAACTAATAAGGGCGCGTGCGTGCTTGGGCGAGACTAGTACTACTGCGACGAGTCACCTCCTGCGAAGTCCTCGTGTTACCCCCTTTTTTTGCAGCGACACGACACGGTGCGGGGACTAAGGGCGCGTGGGGCACAATTGCATCTTCGTGTTGAGCTCAAGCGCACCGCGGGTGCGAAGGGGATTTAGCGAGCATTCAACTACTTATTAAACCGACATCTATACAATGGTAAAAAATAATAAAATATTACAACCATTTCAAGCCCAAGTTGCCCAAGTAACGTAAGTTGCAACTCCCTGATCGGACGACCGTGACGCGAGAAAGCACGCATGGTGCGCGACGCGATTGAATGACTAGATTCGGAGAGACACTACTTACGGGTGCGATCATACCAGCACTAAAGCACCGGATCCCATCAGAACTCCGTAGTTAAGCGTGCTTGGGCGAGAGTAGTACTAGGATGGGTGACCTCCTGGGAAGTCCTCGTGTTGCACCCCTTTTGCCTCGAGAGGCATGAGGACTAATAACTAATAAGGGCGCGTGCGTGCTTGGGCGAGACTAGTACTACTGCGACGAGTCACCTCCTGCGAAGTCCTCGTGTTACCCCCTTTTTTTGCAGCGACACGACACGGTGCGGGGACTAAGGGCGCGTGGGGCACAATTGCATCTTCGTGTTGAGCTCAAGCGCACCGCGGGTGCGAAGGGGATTTAGCGAGCATTCAACTACTTATTAAACCGACATCTATACAATGGTAAAAAATAATAAAATATTACAACCATTTCAAGCCCAAGTTGCCCAAGTAACGTAAGTTGCAACTCCCTGATCGGACGACCGTGACGCGAGAAAGCACGCATGGTGCGCGACGCGATTGAATGACTAGATTCGGAGAGACACTACTTACGGGTGCGATCATACCAGCACTAAAGCACCGGATCCCATCAGAACTCCGTAGTTAAGCGTGCTTGGGCGAGAGTAGTACTAGGATGGGTGACCTCCTGGGAAGTCCTCGTGTTGCACCCCTTTTGCCTCGAGAGGCATGAGGACTAATAACTAATAAGGGCGCGTGCGTGCTTGGGCGAGACTAGTACTACTGCGACGAGTCACCTCCTGCGAAGTCCTCGTGTTACCCCCTTTTTTGCAGCGACACGACACGGTGCGGGGACTAAGGGCGCGTGGGGCACAATTGCATCTTCGTGTTGAGCTCAAGCGCACCGCGGGTGCGAAGGGGATTTAGCGAGCATTCAACTACTTATTAAACCGACATCTATACAATGGTAAAAAATAATAAAATATTACAACCATTTCAAGCCCAAGTTGCCCAAGTAACGTAAGTTGCAACTCCCTGATCGGACGACCGTGACGCGAGAAAGCACGCATGGTGCGCGACGCGATTGAATGACTAGATTCGGAGAGACACTACTTACGGGTGCGATCATACCAGCACTAAAGCACCGGATCCCATCAGAACTCCGTAGTTAAGCGTGCTTGGGCGAGAGTAGTACTAGGATGGGTGACCTCCTGGGAAGTCCTCGTGTTGCACCCCTTTTGCCTCGAGAGGCATGAGGACTAATAACTAATAAGGGCGCGTGCGTGCTTGGGCGAGACTAGTACTACTGCGACGAGTCACCTCCTGCGAAGTCCTCGTGTTACCCCCTTTTTTTGCAGCGACACGACACGGTGCGGGGACTAAGGGCGCGTGGGGCACAATTGCATCTTCGTGTTGAGCTCAAGCGCACCGCGGGTGCGAAGGGGATTTAGCGAGCATTCAACTACTTATTAAACCGACATCTATACAATGGTAAAAAATAATAAAATATTACAACCATTTCAAGCCCAAGTTGCCCAAGTAACGTAAGTTGCAACTCCCTGATCGGACGACCGTGACGCGAGAAAGCACGCATGGTGCGCGACGCGATTGAATGACTAGATTCGGAGAGACACTACTTACGGGTGCGATCATACCAGCACTAAAGCACCGGATCCCATCAGAACTCCGTAGTTAAGCGTGCTTGGGCGAGAGTAGTACTAGGATGGGTGACCTCCTGGGAAGTCCTCGTGTTGCACCCCTTTTGCCTCGAGAGGCATGAGGACTAATAACTAATAAGGGCGCGTGCGTGCTTGGGCGAGACTAGTACTACTGCGACGAGTCACCTCCTGCGAAGTCCTCGTGTTACCCCCTTTTTTGCAGCGACACGACACGGTGCGGGGACTAAGGGCGCGTGGGGCACAATTGCATCTTCGTGTTGAGCTCAAGCGCACCGCGGGTGCGAAGGGGATTTAGCGAGCATTCAACTACTTATTAAACCGACATCTATACAATGGTAAAAAATAATAAAATATTACAACCATTTCAAGCCCAAGTTGCCCAAGTAACGTAAGTTGCAACTCCCTGATCGGACGACCGTGACGCGAGAAAGCACGCATGGTGCGCGACGCGATTGAATGACTAGATTCGGAGAGACACTACTTACGGGTGCGATCATACCAGCACTAAAGCACCGGATCCCATCAGAACTCCGTAGTTAAGCGTGCTTGGGCGAGAGTAGTACTAGGATGGGTGACCTCCTGGGAAGTCCTCGTGTTGCACCCCTTTTGCCTCGAGAGGCATGAGGACTAATAACTAATAAGGGCGCGTGCGTGCTTGGGCGAGACTAGTACTACTGCGACGAGTCACCTCCTGCGAAGTCCTCGTGTTACCCCCTTTTTTTTGCAGCGACACGACACGGTGCGGGGACTAAGGGCGCGTGGGGCACAATTGCATCTTCGTGTTGAGCTCAAGCGCACCGCGGGTGCGAAGGGGATTTAGCGAGCATTCAACTACTTATTAAACCGACATCTATACAATGGTAAAAAATAATAAAATATTACAACCATTTCAAGCCCAAGTTGCCCAAGTAACGTAAGTTGCAACTCCCTGATCGGACGACCGTGACGCGAGAAAGCACGCATGGTGCGCGACGCGATTGAATGACTAGATTCGGAGAGACACTACTTACGGGTGCGATCATACCAGCACTAAAGCACCGGATCCCATCAGAACTCCGTAGTTAAGCGTGCTTGGGCGAGAGTAGTACTAGGATGGGTGACCTCCTGGGAAGTCCTCGTGTTGCACCCCTTTTGCCTCGAGAGGCATGAGGACTA
>CAVMKL010000153.1:0-11696 GCA_963682175.1 Triglochin maritima
AAGAGGAGAGGAGAGAGAGATAAGAATAGGGAGAAGGAGAGAGGGAAATGGAGAAGAGGAGAGGGAGAGGAGGAGATATAGAGAAGGGAAGGTGAGAGAAAAAAGGAGAGGGAGATAAGGAGAAGAGAGGCTAGAGGAGGTGAAGGGATAAGAGGGGAGAGAGAGAAGAGGAGGGAGAAGGAGAGGAGAGGAGAGGAAGAGAGGGGAGAGAGAAGGAGAAGAGAGAGGGAACGAGAGGAGACGGAGGGATAAGAGGAGAGAGCGGAGAAGGAGGGAGAGATAAGGACAGGACGGGAGGGGAGGAGAGAGAGGGAGAAGAGGGGAGAGATAGAAAAGGAAGGAGAGGGGGGGGACAAGAGAGGAGGGAGCAAGAGAATGAGAAGTGGATAGAGAAGGAAATGAGGATAAGAGGGAAGGGAACGAGATAGAGAAGGCAGAGTGGAGATGGAGAAGGAGAGATAGTGGAGGAGAGAGGAAACGAGAGAGGAGGAGAGGGAGAAAGAGAAGGGGGGAGGAGGAGAGAAGTGAGAGAAGGGAGGGAGAGAGAGAATGGAGAGTAGAGGGAAGAGAAGAGGATAGGAGGGAGAAGGAGAGAGAGGGTAAGGAGAGGGAAGAAGTGGGAGAAGGGGAGAGGAGAAGGGAGAGAACTAGAAGGGGAGCGAAGAAGGGAAAGAGGAGATAGAGGTAGAAGGAGTCCCCCCCTCATTCTCATCTTCCCTCTCCTCCTCTCCTTCCCTTCTCTTTATCCTCTCTCTTCTTCTCCTTCTCTCCCTCTCGCTCCTCTCTTCCTTCTCTCCTTACCTTATAAGGAGAGATGGAGAGGGTAAGAGGGAGATAGAGAACGAGAAGAGGGAAGAAGAGAGAGGGGAAAAGAGGGATGGGAGAGAAGAAGAGGTAGGGAAGAAGGAGAGAGGAGATAGAGAAGGGAGAGTGAAGGAGAGGGAAGTAAGGAGGCGAGGTAGAGAAGGAGAGGGAGAGAGAAGCGGAAGAGAGGAGGATTGGGAGAGAGAGCAGGAAAGAGAGATAAGGAGAGAGGGAACGAGAGAGAAGGAGAAGAGAAAGAGGATAAGAGGGAGAATGAGAAAAGGAGAAGCGAGAGAATGTGAGAAGAGGAGAGAGAGCGAGAGAGAGGGATAAGAGGGAGAGGACAGAAAGAAGGTGAGGAGGAGAACAAGTAGAGGAAGAGAAGGAGAAGAGGGAGGAGGAGGAGAGTGGCAAGGAAGAGGAGAAGTGGGAAGAGAGAGGGAAAGGGGGAGAGAAGAGAGATGGAGAACGAGAGATGGAGAAGGGAGAGAGAAGGAGAGTGGAGAAAAGAGGACAAGTAGAGCAGAGAGAAGAGAAGGAAGCGGGAGAGAGAAGGAGAGTAGGGAAGAGGAGAGAGGTAGAGAGAAGGGAAAGAGAGAGAGAAAAGGAGAGGGAGGAGAGAGAAGTAGGGAGAGAGAGCGAGAGACGGAGGAAGGAGTGGAGAAGAGGACAAGAGGAAGATAGAAAATGAAGGAGAAGGGGGAATAGGGGAGGGAGAGAAGAAGGGGGAGGGGGAACGAGAGAGGTAGAGAAGAGAGGGAAGGAGGAGAGAAGAGGGAGGGAGGGGGAGAGGGAAGTAGAGAGGAGACGGAGAAGGGAGAAGAAGGGCGAGGGAGAAGAGAGAGGGGTTGAAGAAGGAGAGAGAGAGGGAGAGAGCGAGCGAGAGAAGGAGAAGGGAAAGAGGAGGATAGAGAAGGATAGAAGGGGGAGAGAGTAGAAGAAGAGAGAAGGATAAGGAGAAAAGAAGGGGAGCGGGATGCGAGGGAGATAGAGATGAGGCGAGAGAGATGAGAGAAAGAGAAGAGGGAAGAGTGAGAGAGAAGGAGAGCGGTAGAGAAGGAGAGAAGAGAGAGGGGTAGAACGAGAGAGAAGGGAGAGAATGGGACGAGGAGAGAGGAAGGAGTGGGAGAAAAAGAGAAGCGAGAGAAGGAGAGGGAGAAGGAGAGAGAGAGAGATAAAGAGAGTGGGATAAGGAGAAGAGGGAAAGGGAGAGAAGGAAGAGAGGGAAAGAGATAGAGACGGTGGAGAAATGATAAGGGAGAGATGTGGAGAAGGGTAAGGAGAATGTGTGGGCAAAGAAGAGGGAAGATGGGAAGAGGGTTGAAGAAGAGGGGGAGAGAATGAGAGAGAGTGAGAAGGGAGAGGGGTAGACAACATAGGAGAAGAGAGAAGGGAGCGAGAGAGAGAGAGAAGGATAGAGGCAGAGAAGAGAGAATAGGGATAAGGATAAGGAGAGAAGAGAAAGGAGAATAGAAAAGAGGAGGGAGAGAGAGAGAGAGAGAAGAGACAGGAGGGAGAGAGAGCGAGAGATGGAGGAGGAGAAGGAGGGAGTGGAGGAGAGGGATAAGAGGGAGAGAGAAAACGAGAAAGAAGAGAGGAAATAGGAGAGGAGAGAGAGATAAGAATAGGGAGAAGGAGAGAGGGAAATGGAGAAGAGGAGAGGGAGAGGAGGAGATATAGAGAAGGGAAGGTGAGAGAAAAAAGGAGAGGGAGATAAGGAGAAGAGAGGGGGAACTACAGGAGGTGAAGGGATAAGAGTGGAGAGAGAGAAGAGGAGGGAGAAGGAGAGGAGAGGAAGAGAGGGGAGAGAGAAGGAGAAGAGAGAGGGAACGAGAGGAGACGGAGGGATAAGAGGAGAGAGCGGAGAAGGAGGGAGAGATAAGGACAGGACGGGAGGGGAGGATAGAGAGGGAGAAGAGGGGAGAGATAGAAGAGGAAGGAGAGAGGGGGGACAAGAGAGGAGGGAGCAAGAGAATGAGAAGTGGATAGAGAAGGAAATGAGGATAAGAGGGAAGGGAACGAGATAGAGAAGGCAGAGTGGAGATGGAGAAGGAGAGATAGTGGAGGAGAGAGGAAACGAGAGAGGAGGAGAGGGAGAAAGAGAAGGGGGGAGGAGGAGAGAAGTGAGAGAAGGGAGGGAGAGAGAGAATGGAGAGTAGAGGGAAGAGAAGAGGATAGGAGGGAGAAGGAGAGAGAGGGTAAGGAGAGGGAAGAAGTGGGAGAAGGGGAGAGGAGAAGGGAGAGAACTAGAAGGGGAGCGAAGAAGGGAAAGAGGAGATAGAGGTAGAAGGAGTCCCCCCCTCATTCTCATCTTCCCTCTCCTCCTCTCCTTCCCTTCTCTTTATCCTCTCTCTTCTTCTCCTTCTCTCCCTCTCGCTCCTCTCTTCCTTCTCTCCTTACCTTATAAGGAGAGATGGAGAGGGTAAGAGGGAGATAGAGAACGAGAAGAGGGAAGAAGAGAGAGGGGAAAAGAGGGATGGGAGAGAAGAAGAGGTAGGGAAGAAGGAGAGAGGAGATAGAGAAGGGAGAGTGAAGGAGAGGGAAGTAAGGAGGCGAGGTAGAGAAGGAGAGGGAGCGAGAAGCGGAAGAGAGGAGGATTGGGAGAGAGAGCAGGAAAGAGAGATAAGGAGAGAGGGAACGAGAGAGAAGGAGAAGAGAAAGAGGATAAGAGGGAGAATGAGAAAAGGAGAAGCGAGAGAATGTGAGAAGAGGAGAGAGAGCGAGAGAGAGGGATAAGAGGGAGAGGACAGAAAGAAGGTGAGGAGGAGAACAAGTAGAGGAAGAGAAGGAGAAGAGGGAGGAGGAGGAGAGTGGCAGGGAAGAGGAGAAGTGGGAAGAGAGAGGGAAAGGGGGAGAGAAGAGAGATGGAGAACGAGATATGGAGAAGGGAGAGAGAAGGAGAGTGGAGAAAAGAGGACAAGTAGAGCAGAGAGAAGAGAAGGAAGCGGGAGAGAGAAGGAGCGTAGGGAAGAGGAGAGAGGGAGAGAAGGGAGAGAGAAGGGAAAGAGAGAGAAAAGGAGAGGGAGGAGAGAGAAGTAGGGAGAGAGAGCGAGAGAAGGAGGAAGGAGTGGAGAAGAGGACAAGAGGAAGATAGAAAATGAAGGAGAAGGGGGAAGAGGGGAGGGAGAGAAGAAGGGGGAGAGGGAACGAGAGAGGTAGAGAAGAGAGGGAAGGGGGAGAGAAGAGGGAGGGGGAGAGGGAAGTAGAGAGGAGACGGAGAAGGGAGAAGAAGGGCGAGGGAGAAGAGAGAGGGGTTGAAGAAGGAGAGAGAGGGAGAGAGCGAGCGAGAGAAGGAGAAGGGAAAGAGGAGGATAGAGAAGGATAAAAGGGGGAGAGAGTAAAAGAAGAGAGAAGGATAAGGAGAGAAGAAGGGGAGCGGGATACGAGGGATATAGAGATGAGGCGAGGGAGATGAGAGAAAGAGAAGAGGGAAGAGTGAGAGAGAAGGAGAGCGGTAGACAGAAGGAGAGAAGAGAGAGGGGTAGAACGAGAAAGAAGGGAGAGAATGGGACGAGGAGAGAGGAAGGAGTGGGAGAAAAAGAGAAGCGAGAGAAGGAGAGGGAGAAGGAGAGAGAGAGAGAGATAAAGAGAGTGGGATAAGGAGAAGAGGGAAAGGGAGAGAAGGAAGAAAGGGAAAGAGATAGAGACGGTGGAGAAATGATAAGGGAGAGATGTGGAGAAGGATAAGGAGAATGTGTGGGCAAAGAAGAGGGAAGATGGGAAGAGGGTTGAAGAAGAGGGGGAGAGAATGAGAGAGAGTGAGAAGGGAGAGGGGTAGACAACATAGGAGAAGAGAGAAGGGAGCGAGAGAGAGAGAAGGATAGAGGCAGAGAAGAGAGAATAGGGATAAGGATAAGGAGAGAAGAGAAAGGAGAATAGAAAAGAGGAGGGAGAGAGAGAGAGAGAAGAGATAGGAGGGAGAGAGAGCGAGAGATGGAGGAGGAGAAGGAGGGAGTGGAGGAGAGGGATAAGAGGGAGAGAGAAAACGAGAAAGAAGAGAGGAAAGAGGAGAGGAGAGAGAGATAAGAATAGGGAGAAGGAGAGAGGGAAATGGAGAAGAGGAGAGGGAGAGGAGGAGATATAGAGAAGGGAAGGTGAGAGAAAAAAGGAGAGGGAGATAAGGAGAAGAGAGGGGGAACTAGAGGAGGTGAAGGGATAAGAGGGGAGAGAGAGAAGAGGAGGGAGAAGGAGAGGAGAGGAAGAGAGGGGAGAGAGAAGGAGAAGAGAGAGGGAACGAGAGGAGACGGAGGGATAAGAGGAGAGAGCGGAGAAGGAGGGAGAGATAAGGACAGGACGGGAGGGGAGGAGAGAGAGGGAGAAGAGGGGAGAGATAGAAGAGGAAGGAGAGAGGGGGGACAAGAGAGGAGGGAGCAAGAGAATGAGAAGTGGATAGAGAAGGAAATGAGGATAAGAGGGAAGGGAACGAGCTAGAGAAGGCAGAGTGGAGATGGAGAAGGAGAGAGAAGGAGAGATAGTGGAGGAGAGAGGAAACGAGAGAGGAGGAGAGGGAGAAAGAGGGGAGAGGAGGAGAGAAGTGAGAGAAGGGAGGGAGGGAGAGAATGGAGAGTAGAGGGAAGAGAAGAGGATAGGAGGGAGAAGGAGAGAGAGGGTAAGGAGAGGGAAGAAGTGGGAGAAGGGGAGAGGAGAAGGGAGAGAACTAGAAGGGGAGCGAAGAAGGGAAAGAGGAGATAGAGGTAGAAGGAGTCCCCCCCTCATTCTCATCTTCCCTCTCCTCCTCTCCTTCCCTTCTCTTTATCCTCTCTCTTCTTCTCCTTCTCTCCCTCTCGCTCCTCTCTTCCTTCTCTCCTTACCTTATAAGGAGAGATGGAGAGGGTAAGAGGGAGATAGAGAACGAGAAGAGGGAAGAAGAGAGAGGGGAAAAGAGGGATGGGAGAGAAGAAGAGGTAGGGAAGAAGGAGAGAGGAGATAGAGAAGGGATAGTGAAGGAGAGGGAAGTAAGGAGGCGAGGTAGAGAAGGAGAGGGAGAGAGAAGCGGAAGAGAGGAGGATTGGGAGAGAGAGCAGCAAAGAGAGATAAGGAGAGAGGGAACGAGAGAGAAGGAGAAGAGAAAGAGGATAAGAGGGAGAATGAGAAAAGGAGAAGCGAGAGAATGTGAGAAGAGGAGAGTGAGCGAGAGAGAGGGATAAGAGGGAGAGGACAGAAAGAAGGTGAGGAGGAGAACAAGTAGAGGAAGAGAAGGAGAAGAGGGAGGAGGAGGAGAGTGGCAGGGAAGAGGAGAAGTGGGAAGAGAGAGGGAAAGGGGGAGAGAAGAGAGATGGAGAACGAGAGATGGAGAAGGGAGAGAGAAGGAGAGTGGAGAAAAGAGGACAAGTAGAGCAGAGAGAAGAGAAGGAAGCGGGAGAGAGAAGGAGAGTAGGGAAGAGGAGAGAGGGAGAGAAGGAGAGAGAAGGGAAAGAGAGAGAAAAGGAGAGGGAGGAGAGAGAAGTAGGGAGAGAGAGCGAGAGAAGGAGGAAGGAGTGGAGAAGAGGACAAGAGGAAGATAGAAAATGAAGGAGAAGGGGGAAGAGGGGAGGGAGAGAAGAAGGGGGAGAGGGAACGAGAGAGGTAGAGAAGAGAGGGAAGGAGGAGAGAGAGGGAGGGGGAGAGGGAAGTAGAGAGGAGACGGAGAAGGGAGAAGAAGGGCGAGGGAGAAGAGAGAGGGGTTGAAGAAGGAGAGAGAGGGAGAGAGCGAGCGAGAGAAGGAGAAGGGAAAGAGGAGGATAGAGAAGGATAAAAGGGGGAGAGAGTAGAAGAAGAGAGAAGGATAAGGAGAGAAGAAGGGGAGCGGGATACGAGGGATATAGAGATGAGGCGAGGGAGATGAGAGAAAGAGAAGAGGGAAGAGTGAGAGAGAAGGAGAGCGGTAGAGAAGGAGAGAAGAGAGAGGGGTAGAACGAGAAAGAAGGGAGAGAATGGGACGAGGAGAGAGGAAGGAGTGGGAGAAAAAGAGAAGCGAGAGAAGGAGAGGGAGAAGGAGAGAGAGAGAGATAAAGAGAGTGGGATAAGGAGAAGAGGGAAAGGGAGAGAAGGAAGAGAGGGAAAGAGATAGAGACGGTGGAGAAATGATAAGGGAGAGATGTGGAGAAGGATAAGGAGAATGTGTGGGCAAAGAAGAGGGAAGATGGGAAGAGGGTTGAAGAAGAGGGGGAGAGAATGAGAGAGAGTTAGAAGGGAGAGGGGTAGACAACATAGGAGAAGAGAGAAGGGAGCGAGAGAGAGAGAGAAGGATAGAGGCAGAGAAGAGAGAATAGGGATAAGGATAAGGAGAGAAGAGAAAGGAGAATAGAAAAGAGGAGGGAGAGACAGAAGAGACAGGAGGGAGAGAGAACGAGAGATGGAGGAGGAGAAGGAGGGAGTGGAGGAGAGGGATAAGAGGGAGAGAGAAAACGAGAAAGAAGAGAGGAAAGAGGAGAGGAGAGAGAGATAAGAATAGGGAGAAGGAGAGAGGGAAATGGAGAAGAGGAGAGGAGAGGAGGAGATATAGAGAAGGGAAGGTGAGAGAAAAAAGGAGAGGGAGATAAGGAGAAGAGAGGGGGAACTAGAGGAGGTGAAGGGATAAGAGGGGAGAGAGAGAAGAGGAGGGAGAAGGAGAGGAGAGGAAGAGAGGGGAGAGAGAAGGAGAAGAGAGAGGGAACGAGAGGAGACGGAGGGATAAGAGGAGAGAGCGGAGAAGGAGGGAGAGATAAGGACAGGACGGGAGGGGAGGAGAGAGAGGGAGAAGAGGGGAGAGATAGAAGAGGAAGGAGAGAGGGGGGACAAGAGAGAGGAGCAAGAGAATGAGAAGTGGATAGAGAAGGAAATGAGGATAAGAGGGAAGGGAACGAGATAGAGAAGGCAGAGTGGAGATGGAGAAGGAGAGAGAAGGAGAGATAGTGGAGGAGAGAGGAAACGAGAGAGAGGAGAGGAGAAAGAGAAGGGGGGAGGAGGAGAGAAGTGAGAGAAGGGAGGGAGAGAGAGAATGGAGAGTAGAGGAAAGAGAAGAGGATAGGAGGGAGAAGGAGAGAGAGGGTAAGGAGAGGGAAGAAGTGGGAGAAGGGGAGAGGAGAAGGGAGAGAACTAGAAGGGGAGCGAAGAAGGGAAAGAGGAGATAGAGGTAGAAGGAGTCCCCCCCCTCATTCTCATCTTCCCTCTCCTCCTCTCCTTCCCTTCTCTTTATCCTCTCTCTTCTTCTCCTTCTCTCCCTCTCGCTCCTCTCTTCCTTCTCTCCTTACCTTATAAGGAGAGATGGAGAGGGTAAGAGGGAGATAGAGAACGAGAAGAGGGAAGAAGAGGGATGGGAGAGAAGAAGAGGTAGGGAAGAAGGAGAGAGGAGATAGAGAAGGGAGAGTGAAGGAGAGGGAAGTAAGGAGGCGAGGTAGAGAAGGAGAGGGAGAGAGAAGCGGAAGAGAGGAGGATTGGGAGAGAGAGCAAGAAAGAGAGATAAGGAGAGAGGGAACGAGAGAGAAGGAGAAGAGAAAGAGGATAAGAGGGAGAATGAGAAAAGGAGAAGCGAGAGAATGTGAGAAGAGGAGAGAGAGCGAGAGAGAGGGATAAGAGGGAGAGGACAGAAAGAAGGTGAGGAGGAGAACAAGTAGAGGAAGAGAAGGAGAAGAGGAGGAGGAGGAGAGTGGCAGGGAAGAGGAGAAGTGGGAAGAGAGAGGGCAAGGGGGAGAGAAGAGAGATGGAGAACGAGAGATGGAGAAGGGAGAGAGAAGGAGAGTGGAGAAAAGAGGACAAGTAGAGCAGAGAGAAGAGAAGGAAGCGGGAGAGAGAAGGAGAGTAGGGAAGAGGAGAGACGTAGAGAGAAGGGAAAGAGAGAGAAAAGGAGAGGGAGGAGAGAGAGCGAGAGAAGGAGGAAGGAATGGAGAAGAGGACAAGAGGAAGATAGAAAATGAAGGAGAAGGGGAAGAGGGGAGGGAGAGAAGAAGGGGGAGGGGGAACGAGAGAGGTAGAGAAGAGAGGGAAGGAGGAGAGAAGAGGGAGGGAGGGGGAGAGGGAAGTAGAGAGGAGACGGAGAAGGGAGAAGAAGGGCGAGGGAGAAGAGAGAGGGGTTGAAGAAGGAGAGAGAGAGGGAGAGAGCGAGCGAGAGAAGGAGAAGGGAAAGAGGAGGATAGAGAAGGATAAAAGGGGGAGAGAGTAGAAGAAGAGAGAAGGATAAGGAGAGAAGAAGGGGAGCGGGATACGAGGGAGATAGAGATGAGGCGAGGGAGATGAGAGAAAGAGAAGAGGGAAGAGTGAGAGAGAAGGAGAGCGGTAGAGAAGGAGAGAAGAGAGAGGGGTAGAACGAGAGAGAAGGGAGAGAATGGGACGAGGAGAGAGGAAGGAGTGGGAGAAAAGAGAAGCGAGAGAAGGAGAGGGAGAAGGAGAGAGAGAGAGATAAAGAGAGTGGGATAAGGAGAAGAGGGAAAGGGAGAGAAGGAAGAGAGGGAAAGAGATAGAGACGGTGGAGAAATGATAAGGGAGAGATGTGGAGAAGGGTAAGGAGAATGTGTGGGCAAAGAAGAGGGAAGATGGGAAGAGGGTTGAAGAAGAGGGGGAGAGAATGAGAGAGAGTCAGAAGGGAGAGGGGTAGACAACATAGGAGAAGAGAGAAGGGAGCGAGAGAGAGAGAAGGATAGAGGCAGAGAAGAGAGAATAGGGATAAGGATAAGGAGAGAAGAGAAAGGAGAATAGAAAAGAGGAGGGAGAGAGAGAGAGAGAAGAGACAGGAGGGAGAGAGAGCGAGAGATGGAGGAGGAGAAGGAGGGAGTGGAGGAGAGGGATAAGAGGGAGAGAGAAACGAGAAAGAAGAGAGGAAAGAGGAGAGGAGAGAGAGATAAGAATAGGGAGAAGGAGAGAGGGAAATGGAGAAGAGGAGAGGGAGAGGAGGAGATATAGAGAAGGGAAGGTGAGAGAAAAAAGGAGAGGGAGATAAGGAGAAGAGAGGGGGAACTAGAGGAGGTGAAGGGATAAGAGGGGAGAGAGAGAGAGGAGGAGAAGGAGAGGAGAGGAAGAGAGGGGAGAGAGAAGGAGAAGAGAGAGGGAACGAGAGGAGACGGAGGGATAAGAGGAGAGAGCGGAGAAGGAGGGAGAGATAAGGACAGGACGGGAGGGGAGGAGAGAGAGGGAGAAGAGGGGAGAGATAGAAGAGGAAGGTGAGAGGGGGGACAAGAGAGGAGGGAGCAAGAGAATGAGAAGTGGATAGAGAAGGAAATGAGGATAAGAGGGAAGGGAACGAGATAGAGAAGGCAGAGTGGAGATGGAGAAGGAGAGAAGGAGAGATAGTGAGGAGAGAGGAAACGAGAGAGGAGGAGAGGGAGAAAGAGAAGGGGGGAGGAGGAGAGAAGTGAGAGAAGGGAGGGAGAGAGAGAATGGAGAGTAGAGGGAAGAGAAGAGGATAGGAGGGAGAAGGAGAGAGAGAGTAAGGAGAGGGAAGAAGTGGGAGAAGGGGAGAGGAGAAGGGAGAGAACTAGAAGGGGAGCGAAGAAGGGAAAGAGGAGATAGAGGTAGAAGGAGTCCCCCCCTTATTCTCATCTTCCCTCTCCTCCTCTCCTTCCCTTCTCTTTATCCTCTCTCTTCTTCTCCTTCTCTCCCTCTCGCTCCTCTCTTCCTTCTCTCCTTACCTTATAAGGAGAGATGGAGAGGGTAAGAGGGAGATAGAGAACGAGAAGAGGGAAGAAGAGAGAGGGGAAAAGAGGGATGGGAGAGAAGAAGAGGTAGGGAAGAAGGAGAGAGGAGATAGAGAAGGGAGAGTGAAGGAGAGGGAAGTAAGGAGGCGAGGTAGAGAAGGAGAGGGAGAGAGAAGCGGAAGAGAGGAGGATTGGGAGAGAGAGCAGGAAAGAGAGATAAGGAGAGAGGGAACGAGAGAGAAGGAGAAGAGAAAGAGGATAAGAGGGAGAATGAGAAAAGGAGAAGCGAGAGAATGTGAGAAGAGGAGAGAGGAACGAGAGAGAAGGAGAAGAGAAAGAGGATAAGAGGGAGAATGAGAAAAGGAGAAGCGAGAGAATGTGAGAAGAGGAGAGAGAGCGAGAGAGAGGGATAAGAGGAGAGGACAGAAAGAAGGTGAGGAGAGAACAAGTAGAGGAGAGAAGGAGAAGAGGGAGGAGGAGGAGATTGGCAGGAGAAGGAGAAGTGGAAGAGAGAGGAAAGGAGAGAGAGAGATGGAGAGGAGAAGAGAGTGGAGAAGAGAGAAAGAGAAGTAGAGCAGAGAGAAGAGAAGGAAGCGGAGAGAGAAGGAGAGTAGGGAAGAGGAGAGAGTAGAGAGAAGGGAAAGAGAGAGAAAAGGAGAGGAGGAGAGAGAAGTAGGGAGAGAGAGCGAGAGAAGGAGGAAGGAGTGGAGAAGAGGACAAGAGAAGATAGAAATGAAGGAGAAGGGGAAGAGGGAGGGAGAGAAGAAGGGGGAGGGGAATGAGAGAGGTAGAGAAGAGAGGAAGGAGGAGAGAGAGAGGGAGGAGGAAGAGTAGAGAGACGGAGAAGGAGAAGAAGGGCGAGGGAGAGAGAGGGATGAAGAAGGAGAGGAGAGGGAGAGAGCGAGGAGAGAAGAGAGGAAGAGGAGGATAGAGAAGGATAAAGGGGGAGAGAGTAGAAGAGAGAGGATAAGGAGAGAAGAAGGGAGGCGGATACGAGGAGATAGAGATGAGCGAGGGAGATGAGAGAAAGAGAAGAGGAAGAGTGAGAGAGAAGGAGAGCGGTAGAGAAGGAGAGAAGAGAGGGGTAGAACGAGAGAGAAGGGAGAGAATGGAGGAGAGAGAAGGAGTGGGAGAAAAGAGAAGAGAGAAGGAAAGGGAGAAGGAGAGAGAGATAAAGAGAGTGGGATAAGGAGAAGAGGGAAAGGGAGAGAAGGAAGAGAGGGAAAGAGATAGAGACGGTGGAGAAATGATAAGGGAGAGATGTGGAGAAGGGTAAGGAGAATGTGTGGGCAAAGAAGAGGGAAG
>CAVMKL010000154.1:0-23446 GCA_963682175.1 Triglochin maritima
GTCCGTGGTGGTCGCCCCCGTCTGCAACACTCGTCCACAGCGTCGATACTAACACCACCGCCACTCCAAAATGAGCTATCCCGCCCAAGGCCCTCAAGTGTGACACCCAGCAACTCAGATACATATAACTTCAGCTCAGATGTCGGCGCCTGTGCACTGACCATGGGACCCTCAACGGGTATGTGCAAAATCTGAAAGACGTCATGCAACATGATCGTCATCTCTCCGAACGGCAAGTGAAAAGTGTTGGTGTCAGGCTGCCACCGCTCCACGAATGCCGAAATCAACGGCATGTCGATGCAGGAAAACATGTTGTACGACAAGTGACCCAATCCACTATCAACCACGGTCGCCGTCATATCCTCAGTCATCACTGAACGCCATGCCTGCAATGTCGTACAAGCTCTGTGCTGATTATGGCACTTCAAAACCTTCCGCTCCTCGCCATCCCAGACGCGTCTGGCGACGTGGCCTCCGAAACTCGGAATGACGCTGTCATCTACAGGACCACCGGGAATAATATCCGTGGCGATCCAAGACTCGTCCTCACCCTCTTCTTCTTCTGAGCTCGGGCGTCTGCAGTGCACGAACTCGAATCACCGGTCACAAACCGGCCACCTCGATCCTTCCTAATGACCCACTCAGCTGAAGGACCACCGTGTCGCCCCCGTCCTCGACCAGACTGATGTACCGCCTCATCATGTGGCCCCAAGTCGTATCGGCCCCCATCGTCACTATCGTCGTGACTCCTCACCTCATCTGAATCATCCTCGTCGTCGAAAGACTCTCCAGGTGTCTGACGACGACGTAACAGATCTCTCTCTTTCCTGACTGAAGCAGAAATACCACGTGTACGTGAATGACGAGGACCTGACTCGTCTGCTATACTACGTACCGCGCGTAAGGGAATTGATTTCCCTTTTCCTCCACGGTAACCCGATGACTATTAATTCAATTTTAAAAATACAAATTTATTAATGGATTTACTAAAATAATTAAACTAATTATTAACTTAATAATCGATTTATTTAGCAATTATCACAATTAATCAATAATCATTTACTAAAATCGTACACAACTAATTACTAACATAATAATCAATTTATTTAGCGATTTATTTATTAATTATCACAATTTATAATCAATAAAGGATTTACTAAATTAATTTAACTCATTATTAACATAATATTCAATTTATTTTAATTTTATAACAATTTAAATTCAATTAAAAAAATTAAAAAAAAAGTGGGGCGTATGCGGGAGACGCCTACCCTACGTGGTAGGCGTCTGCCGGAGATGCCTACCCTACGTGGGAGGCGTCTCCCGCAGGCGTCGGCACCTGGGGTCGGGCGTCCACGGGCACCGCCCAACCCAACGATCGGGCGGCCGCGGGAACCGCCTCCGCCAAGGGGTTGGCGGTTCCGGCGGCCGCCCTCTCGTTGGGTCGGGCGGTTCCCGCGGACGCCCGACCCAAAAATGTTTTTTTTTAGAATTAATTGAAATAAACAAGGTAATTTACCAGATGTGAGTAGTTCGGGGTGTCCGCTGGCTCTTTCCCTGGCCTCCGAGACATTCTATTTGGTGAATAAAAGTGTGATATGAAGAGAAAGTTGTGTTAAAAGAGTGAAATGAGGAGTTATATTAGTAGAAAGGGTAGATGAGCAAAATGGTAATCTTACGAACGATTTAAGTAGTTTTACGACGAAGAATAACAATTCAGTTAATTTTCCCCCGATTGAGTTTATTTCCCGCAAATCCTGTTCCTGAAAACACACTTCTTAATTCTTTATCTCTTCTAACCATGGGAGACATCCCCGGATTACTCTCTCGGGAAATTGGATTCCCACCGAAAACGACTTCCTCCACGGAATCTTCCGACGCAACCTCTTACCGAAGATCAAGTTTCGGCGACTCCGGTGGCTTCGAGGACTTGGAGAAGTTTTTCGCCGGCGGCGCTCCGGACCCGCGACAGGAAACGCCGCCTCCGCCGAACCCTGATGATGACTTGCTCGGGTTCTTCAAACACAGTGGTCGTGCCGATGGCGATCTCAGCGGGCGAGAGGGAGGTGGGAGGAAGGTGGCTGGAGGTCTTCCGGGGTTGGAGGAGTTGATTATCGGGTTCGGTACGATTTGTTCTCCACGGGGAAGGTGACGATCCGTAGATTTATTTTCGGTCGTTCTGTTGTGTTGTTATGACCTTACGGTGTTTAATTTTTACCAGGCGAACAACTGAGAATTAGTTGGATTTGGTTCTTTTTTTTAAAGTTAAATTTTGTAATTTTGGCATCAGGTGTTGATATAATAGTTTTCATCGTTTGATTTGTGTAGATCGAGGTAATATTGACTATCGAAGTAGCGATTTTGATACTTTGCTTCCTTGGCGGATAGTAGCTAGACTTCTGAAATTATTCGGATTGGATATAGGTTTAAATTTGAAGTTGTTGACGTGCCAAGGCACATCCTTTTTATTTGTAAGACACTTGAAGTTAGTCACCCACTAAACCTACGGAGTATGTGTGCCATCCTTTTTATTTGTAAGACACATGAAGTTAGTCGGATTGTATTTAGTTTGTATTTTCTTCAATGTTGAAGACTTGCAAATGTGCTGATGGATTTCATCTTTCTGATTTATCAAGATTTTGCTGCTGATGACTAATATGATCACCATATTAAAAATCTGAAGCAGCTACGAGGCTTTGTTTGTACTAGGTAGGCATCTGAAATTGGTCGGTTGGATTTAGGTTTTAACTTAAACAATGCTGCATAAAGATGCCGACTTATAAGATTTGCATTTTTCCCCTTACTTATGTTGACTATTGTGACTGTTGTATCCACAAGTGCATTTATACTTTATAGATTGATATGAGATGGTATTTTAAAATATCTCGTTTTGATTTGTATGGTGTCATTCGTTTGTTATGTGATCTGATGATGTGATTATTTTACAAGCAGATAGGCACGGCATTGAGAATTGCTGAGCAAAGAAAATATCATAAATTTACTAATGATAAAAAAAACTTTAATCCTTGTTTTTCAACATTCTACTGAGGAAGATTTGTTCACATCACAAAGACGCCAGTCAATTATTTTCTTTTTAGTAATAAAAATTTATACTTTATAGCGAGTGTGAGCTATTAGGAGCATCACATGTCCAATTCAGGTTGATTATAAATTATCTCTGTAAGATGAGGTTGAAACCAAATCTCAGAACTTATTTTTGGGATTTTTTTTAATTTAGTATAGTTGAAAGATAAGAAATTATTCAATTTGTGGCACTAGAAGGATTAGTTGGAGGTTCTACATGGTTGTAACTTAGAAGATACAACTTGCGAGAGAGATATTACGAGCATACCACATGACACAATCTTTGGTAAGGTTGAATGACAGTAAAGTAATATCAGTCACAAAACATACTGTGATTTGAGGTTTTCTTTTAAAACATTATTGAGAGACAACCTATTTATTTCCTTAATTGTTTATGTGAATTTGGCTATAGATTTCTTGTTTGCCCAACAAATATTCAGATACTACCTACCAAGTATCAACGATCATCTAGTCTAGTCATCCTACTGAGAACATGTCAAATTATCCTGTTGTAATTTTACGTCGGTGAATGTGAAGGCGTGTTTTAAAGGGACATTTGGGATGGTAAGGTGTCTACTGGCCTCTTTTTGTAAGATGAATGCTTTTAGTGGACTAAACATGTCAACCCCTATTTTTTCCATTTGATGTCGCTAATAACAGGGGGATGAGAGTCCTCTAAGAACTGTACAGAAAGCGTATCATGGAGGACTATCCAAATAGAAGAAATCTACTAAAATATATCCAGTTAAATCTCCCAATAGTTCTATCCCCAAAAGTGTAGTAGGTGATGATTTTGAACAACCAAAGTTAGAACTTTTGAATTATCAAATGAAAATTTAGATTCTGTAATTCCTGAAGGCAGACTTGGGAGTTGGGACTGATGCATTATATCTGAATGTAAACCAGTTTCAAATAAATGGTGAAGATGATCCACCAGCTTAAGATAGTGTTTTTAAACTTCCTTTTTGACAGAGTTAACATGGGCTTCACTTCCTAGAAGGTGTCCTGTGTTGATAATCAAGCCACTTTGGTATATGCAGACAAAGGTGCACCAACTACTAACTCAAAAACCAAAAATGGTACTAATGTTCTTTTATTGTTTCTGGTTACATATGTATCACACGTGCTCAAAACCAATTGGACCTTGAGTATTTTTTCAATTCGTGATTTCGAGGATTTTGCTTTGCGGTTGTTGGGTTTATCTAGATAAGCCTATGGAAGACTTTTCTAACGAGAAAGTTATCAAATCAAGTTTTATTTTTCCAATATCGTTAACTGCCATGGATGAGATATTTTGAATAGTTTGGGAGAGAAGAGATTAGGGTGTTCTTTGCTCGTTGGAGGTGGTACTCGTCTCCAAGCTCTCTTCTTGTTGTCATATTGAAAGTTTCCCTTGGCATTCACCATCTCCTTGTACTTGCACACTAGCTCACATTGTGGAAGCTTCATCAGATGCTCCCTCTCTGCGGTTTTTCCCTTTCTCATGCCAAGGAAGAGTTTCCATGTAGATATTTTATCGTGTGGACTAATATATGCCGTGTGTGGTTTGATTTTGGCTCTGTTTCTCTACATGTGCTTGATTTATTTTTTGCTTGTGCTGTGGTTTTCTTCTCGTTTTTCTCAACATTGTGAAGTTGGATTTCTCTTAATTGGTACACCGTTTCCTAACACCAGGGAATTGAGGGAGAGAGGGAAGGAAACAATAAGTCAAAATACTAGCTGCTTTCTTTATCAGGGGTTAGAAGAGAGTCCCAATTCAGATATTCCAGATTACAATCCGAAAGAAAATCCAGGATATTTTGGCCCTCAGCAGGGACAAAGGGAAAAGTTGGAACAAGAGAAGGAATGGAAGAGTTCTGGAAGAGAGAGGCAATGTGAAGTTCAAAGAGAGGGAGATAAAGTTGCTGCTGAGAAAGCAATAAGGGAGGTTCGTGAAAGAGCTATTGCTGAAATTCAACGGAGATCTCAGAGAGCTGCTGCTGAAGCCCACCAAAATTTGGAGAGACTAGCCCTTAAAAGGGCAAATGCTGAAGTACGAGAGCGTGTCGCTCGATTGCTTGCTCAAAGGACAAGAGGAGCAAACGGTGAAAAAGAATATCTAAAGGCACGAGAAAGAGTTGCAAAAACTTGTGTTGTGGTTGACACATGGGAAACAGAACTGAAGGACAAGGCTGCCAGAGATGAAGTTGCTACTCATAATCAGAAGATACGACAAAGAGAAGCACAAGGAGCTGCAGTTGATGCACAAGCTAGATGTACACGGTTTTCAGTTGAGAGAGCTAATGCAAGAGCCCAACGAATGACTGTTGCTAGTGAGATGCAACATTGGAGTGAAACTGATCTTGATTCATTTTTTGGTACGGGCTGCCAGACAAACAGCAAAACCATACAAAATGCTGCTAGTGTGGTGAGGGCTGATTTCTAACTACCTAAGCTTCTCTTGCAGTTGAATGTAAACTTTTGTTCTATTTCATCCCAGGAGTTCTCTTTTGATGCCGAATTTGGTTCGGGTGGCATGTGGGCTTCATCTTCTGGTTCGTCAACTACAAATGATGGAGAAAAATCGTCAGCTAATGTGGATGACCTGACTTCTGTGTTTGGAGGTAGCCTTCTTCATCTTAGTTAAATAACTATGGATGCCTTGTTATGCAACTCATGAATTTTCTGTCTAAATCCCCATTCACCTCTCAAGATTTTGAAGAAATCAACACAGAAGAAAGACAAAGGGCAAGGCTTAAACGGAACCAGAAGGCTCTTGACTTTGCAGTATGCTTCTTAAAATTTGTTTCTGTTTGCTGTTCAAACATGATTATTCTTATAGTATATTTTAAATTTGTAGTTTTCATTTTCCAATGTTCTTTTAGGCAAAAGCATTGGCTGAGAAAATTGAGCGTGACTCAATCTTACAAAGAGAGAAAGTTGAAAGAGATGTAAGTCATTTCCCGGGTACTGTACAACTACCACCCTCATTTCAGGACATATGATCAGATAACTATGATTAAACTGTTCATTATTTTGATGTTATGTGGTGAAATGATGAGCTGGAGCTAACCATAAACTCACTTCTTGCTGTCTATTATTCTCCACTTGGACAAGAGTAGCCCTCCATCTTTCCCTATGAACTTACATTCTCTGTGCACAATTTCAGAAGATTTCTGAAGGTTTGAATGTTGAGATCAAAAGTTGGGCTGCTTGCAAAGAAAGCAATTTGCGAGCCTTACTATCTACTTTACAATATGTAAGTCCGAGCTGCATCCTTTAACTAATACTAGATCATTTCAGAATTGAAAACTGCTGCATTAGATTTCAATTTTACATGATATCTCCAACTTTTTTTTTGCCTGAAGCACGTACATTTTATTTTGGTTCTTCAGATATCTTCTAGGATGTTTATCAACATCTAATTTTAGTTGCAACCAGTAGGATGGTATAACTTGTTGAAATTGTGTTTCTTCTGTAACATTCCTGGTGAGAGCCTTGGTGATACAAAATTCATTCTTTCCGGAACTAGCATTTTCTTAGACATTGACACCAAAATTGGACTATGTGGGTGTAGCTATTGTTATTTGCTATGGTTGGGCTAGTCTAGTTGAAGTCGACTATCGAGTAGTGGATCGACTTTTAAATAATCTCCTGTCGTTTTCGTTCTTTACGCATAGCTTTAGTTGACAGACTAAATTGTGTCATTGTGTTATTTGAGTAAGAGCTTGAAAGGTCCTTAAAGCTCCTTTAATATGCACTTATCATTGTTTTACTCGAATTACTTGAGATTCTGTATCTCTAATGGTTTCCAAATATGTTCTATGACAAATTGAATTGTACTCATTTCCGTTTTATTACAGATAAAATTCCTGTTCAAGTATCACCTTATAATATGGGAAACACTTGTCCCGTCCTTAAAAGTCAAATGTTTCACATAAGTGGCTTTAATTTGCCACAGTTTTGGTTTTGTCGTTTGAACTTTTCTACTGATGTTTTTATCCTTCAATCTTGAGCAGGTCCTTTGGCCGGGATGTGGGTGGAAGCCAGTTTCTTTATCTGATCTGATAACTTCCGACTCAGTGAAAAAGGTCTATAGGAAAGCTACCTTGTGTGTTCATCCCGACAAAGTGCAACAAAAAGGTGCAACTTTAGAGCAGAAAATTATAGCAGAAAAGGTGTTTGACCTCCTTAAGGTAATTCATTTATGGTTATTATGGACATAAATAATTTAATTGTTTCCTGTCATGCAAAGCCTGCTGATATTAGTTTTGTGTTATACCTTATTTTGTTTCCCAACGTAAGCATTATACTTTCTCTTTTAAAAAATACATACATAAAAATAGGTGCTTTTCAGTCAAGGTCCATCTCAATTCCTATGCATCACGTGATAAATGCCTTTCTTTAATCAAGTTCTGCTAATTTTCCACATCACGATACTTTTTCTGTTCTTAAATGAGATTGGCGTCACCCTATATATTTATACACTTACATATGCTTATACATATATTCTTTTGTAAAGGCAAATTTACCCTCGAAATTTTTATCTTACTTTTATTTAGGCCGTGCAATCGTGATATCATGTACTCATGTCTTGTAAACATCTATGTACAAGTTGTTTTCACCATATGCAAACATGACCCAGAAATTTTACATCTGCGTAACAGTACACGAACTCAGCACTGAATTTGTGTATACACGATCTGATCCAAAATGTACACGAAAAAAAGACGTGTAACTGTGACACGAAACAATTATGTACACGGTTCCATGCCGGATTCTATACACAAAAATACTTGAAATGTTTTATCAATCTAAAAATAAAATTTAGTTGCATAAACATAAAAAATATATTAATCATCAATTGCAGAAAATTCTAACATCTATCTCAAGCCCAAAGAATATTCAGTATTAATATGTCTTAATACTTCATGTTATACAAATAGGTCATCAGCGGAAGATACATTTTACCTCTAAAAGGTGCCGTTTGTCTCATGTTTTGCTAATAGCAGAACAAATACCTGAACATTATCTTTATAGATTGAAGTCCTTTCAGAAATCATATCATTTTTGATAAACTCATCAAACCCTTTTTTTTTTGGAGGTAAAATGTCATGTTTGAGAAAACATCATTTTTTATTTCATTATTACTTTGAAGTTTGAAGACAAAATGTCATGTTTGATGCAACATTATTTGTCAGCAATCCATATAATATGTAATTGGAAATCAAGTAAATTTAATCTAATGCTGAAAACTCATCTCAAGAATGATAACAGCCTTCTAGAGATTTTGCAACTTTCAAGCAAACTCAATAAAGACTAAAATGAACACAAGTTGTAGCATGAGATCATGGTGGTGGTATGTAACCTGACTTTAGCAGCTAAGAGGTCGATTAACTACTTTCATATTCTCTATTCTCTAAATGCACATGATTTCATTTGTTAGCCTGGAGTAAACACAATTGTGAGAAGGTGAATGCCTTTCAGCATTGTGGTACATCGTACATTTACAAATGGTTAACATCAAGTGTGAGTTCGTGAACGATACGTACCAAGATGACATGTATATAAATTTATAACATGCATAAAATTCATGATTCTCAACCTATATCAGTTAGCAAGAGGTTCCAGACATGTGGTGAACAGGAACTTCGAAATATGTCCTGATCTTAAAGCAGCCAACATCACTATACTGGCTGCTAAATTTGTGGAATCTGAGCTAGAACAGCCTGGTTTAGTATAATAGTAACATGATCATGATTACAGCTCATTTTAGTTTTTAAAACTTATTTCAGAGGTAAAACATCAAAGTATTTTTCCTGTCAATACCACTCAGCTTAGTTTCTCTTGAAATGTGAAATAGGAGGCTTGGAGCAAGTTCAATTCGGAAGAACTCTTCTAGGATACCCGAAAGAGCTTAAATTTGTTGCGGATGTGCATCTCAAGCTCAATTCTCTTTTCTGGTGCTCCTGTCTTCATGCTTGTAGGTGGAAGATATGTTGTGTAAAGTTGCAAAAGATAAGATACAAGATACAAATCCGGAGTTCGGACTTTTGTTCGTGTTGGCCTAACCCTGTCTGCAAGTTCAAACTGAAGCAAAATGGTTAATTGAGAAAAGCAGGTAGGCAGTCATCCCATTGATGACCAAGTAGTACGGCCATGTATTATTTGTAGATTTATGTAGTAGTGCATCACAGAGGGCATGCTTTTATGCCATTTATGTCCATTTCACTTTCAGATTCATGCCTGTGCATTGATTATGCAAAGTTTTGTTAATATTTTACTTCTGTGATTCTACACTGACAAGGATTGTGCTTGACCGAATTCTCGTTCTTCCTGCTCAGGAGTGTACAGAAGCCTTTGGGTCCATGTAAATTGTGACCTCAATATGTTTTTCTTTTCCTTGAAAGGGGTGACGATCATTAGAATTGGAGACTAATTTATGGAACGGATTTGGTATATTATTGTGTGTATTTTTTATTACAAATACTTGAGTATATATATAGAATACGAAATGTTGCTAATCTTGTGTGATTGTTGCCTTGTCTCCACGTTGGTATATAGTCGTTGTGCGTTCTTGTGTTGCCTTATTTGTTTGGTGAGAGGGATTTAGTTGGGCTTGATTTGGAGATGATGAGGTGATTCCGATCCAATCAAGTCCGAGGGATCGATATTTTAACACTCCCTCAAGTGGATTCCAAAAAAGATTGAGGGTCCCAACTTGCGAATGATGGGTTGGAAGTGACTCTTGTTTAAGGCTTTGGTGAATATATATGTTAACCGATCCTTGTTTTTGAACGTATGGAATTTCAATTTCTTTGGCTTGCAAATTTTCTCGAATAAAGTGATATGTTTGGTCTGCTCATATGGAACATTTGATTCATGGCGGTATGGCGTGCTACGTGGTTGTCACAAAACATTTTCATTGGTCCTTGGTACGGTATCCTCATCTCCTTGAGTAGTTTTGTCCAATCAGTTCCCTAGTGGTGGAGGTCATTGCATGATACTCTCCATGTTTCCTCCCACGAAGGTACAAAAATTCGTAGTGGATTTTCGATCGAAGCTACCAACCCAATTCGCATCAGAGTATCCAATTATAGAGTTAAATTGTTTGGTTTCATCTATATCCCCTGACCTGGAGATTTCTTTAAGTATCTAAGGATTTTATCTATTATACTTAGATTGTGAGTGTGAGGAGCATGTATAAATTAACTAATAGTGCTAACGACATAAGTGATGTCAAGATGTGTGACAGTGAGGTAAATGAGTTTTCCTACGAGACGTTGAAATTGCCTTACATCTTTTAGGGGTTCACCATCTGTGGGACTTATTTTTCATTGGTTTAGGTGATGTGTCAGCGGGTTTAGCCCCTAACTTCCCAGTTTCTCGAGCAAGTCCAGCACATACTTGCATTGAGATAAGAACAATCCCTTGTTGGAATATGCAATTTCAATGCATAGGAAGTATTTCATGAATCCTAAATGTTTGATGTTATATTTAGATTTCATATAAGATTTTACAAGGTTGATTTCTTTATCACTATTTCCTGTAATTATGATGTCATCAACATATACAAGTACACTGATGATAATATTGTTATAGTGCTTGATAAACATAGATACATCAGCAGAACATTTCGAAAAACCAAAGAGAAGAAGAGAGTGATTGAGTTTCGCATACCATGCTCGAGGAGATTGCTTTAATATGTAAATAGACGTGTAGTTTACAAACCTGATCTCGTAGGGAATTGAATCCAGGCGAAGGAGTCATGTAGACTTCTTCTTCTAGCGTATCTTGAAGAAACACATTTCGGATATCCATTTGAAAAAGATTCCACCCATGGTTAACAACTATGGACAAAAAAACCTAACTGTGTTCATTTTAGCAACAAGAGTAAATGTTTCTTGATAATAGAGACCATAAGTTTGAATGTATCTTTTAGCAACTAGTCTAGCTTTATATGTATCAATAGTCCCATTACTATTATACTTGATTTTATATACTAATTTGCATCCTACAGGTTTGGTTCCTGGTCTAAGGGGGACCATTGACTAGGTGTTGTTTTTTTCTCAAGGCTTCTAGTTCATCTTCCATGACTTTTACCTAGTTTGGGTCTTTAAGGGCTTCATGGTAAGAAATTGGTTCTTGGTGGGTATCTATTATATTCAAAAACATTGATGAATTGGAGAAATAGCATTGTAGGAGACATAATCTTGGATTGGATAAGTGGCTTTATAGGTCACAAAATCCCGAATAAGAGAAGAGGCACGAGTCGACCTCATGGACCTTCTCGTGGGAACCCTTCGCGATGTTCTTCCTGTACGACATTCTCGTTACTTGTGTTGCTTGTGGCATTTTCGTCTCCCCTTCTTGAGGGAATGGAGGTTCCACAAGACACAAAGATATTTCTTCAAATAAATCCATAGTTGGAAGATGAGCATCTTGACCTACAAAATTGTTAGCTAGAGATTCGAAATATGATTCATTTTCAAAAAAAGAAACATCCTGGGAGATATAAAGTTTACAACCCTGAGGATCATAGCATTTGTATCACTTCTTTTGGAAGGAATATCCAAGAAAAATGGTTTTAACTGAATTGGAGTCAAATTTATCGACTCTTTTTTTATGAACATATATAACAGGTACACTGGAAAATCCGAAGGTGCTCCGTGCTCATGCGTCTTCCATTCAAAATGTCAAGAGGTTGTTTATTTTTAATTAGTGGACTAGGAAGGTGATTAATAAGATAAACAATAGTTAATATAGCTTCAGACCAAAAAATCTTGGGTACATGGTTCTGGAATAACAAGACTCTAGTTACGTTGAGAACATGACGATTATTCCTTTCAGAAACATCATTTTGTCCCGGAGTGAAAAAAATGAAATATATTGATGGTATATTCCGAGTCAATGTCAGACCTAAGGATTTTAATTTTTGTGTTATACACATTTTCTACAAAAGAAACATATTCGCAAAAAATAAAGAAAACATTCGATTTGGATTTGAGCAGATAAAGCCAAGTTGTGTGTGAAAAATCATCAATAAAAGTAATGAATATTTGTAACCGTTATAAGAGTCTACGGGGACAGGACCCTAGATGTCAGAGTGAATTAACTTAAAGGGCCTTCCTATCTTAATGAAAGAAGAATAAAAAGGCAATCTAGTTTGTTTTGCCAAACGACAAGTATCACAACATAAATCAGATTTAAGATTTAAACTAGGAAATAATTGTTTCAAAACAGAATGTGATGGGTGACCCATGCATTTGTGCCACAACTCAGAGGATTGATGGGATGCATTATTAGCCTGTAAGAGATTATTTGATCTGTCTAACACATAAAGAACATTTATGAGGGTGCCTCTACCAATCATCTTCTCAGATAGTCGGTCCTGAAATAGTACATCAAAGGGTGTAAAAATTACATTGCAATTTAATTTCCTGGTAATCCTAGCTACCGACAATAAAGTAGATGTGAATGTAGGAACGAAAAATACGACTTGGGTTGTGTTAAAAAAATTAATTCACCTATTCCATTAATTCCCACTTGATTTCCATTAGCAACGGTGACATGTTTATTTATTTGTGGATCAAAACAAATATTATTTAATAAACTTCTATTTCCAGTCGTATGATCAGTAGCCCCCGTATCTATGATCCAAGTATATCTAGTGTTAATATAATTAGCAATTGAATTAATGGAGTTACTAAGAAAATTCATACATGATGAATTACCTTGATGTTGACCCGAATTTTGACCAAGCTGGTCTGACCAGATAATTGGAGGAGACTATTTAGATGGGCTAACACTTAGCCCATCTGTTGTTGCAAGGATGAGTGGGTTGCACGTGGATTCAGGTCGGTATTGTTTGGAGGCCTACCTGGATATCTCGAGTTATCAGGTTCGGGTGTGAGAGGATCCACATGAACGCCGGATATAAAACCTCGGCTATCGCGGGTCGACCCATTCTACGCCCATTTGCTCCACTCGTTGCCACTGCTAGGGCTAGGGTTTCCTCCATTTTTGCTGGTGCCACCGCCGTCATTGCTTAGGTTTCCTCCTCCATCTCCCCTCCCCCCATCCCGTCCTTTGGTGGTCTGAGATGGAGGTAGAGGAACCAACAGTGGTCCTTATTATGCCCTTGGTTTTTGCAGTTGTCGCAATGTTCTTCCTTTCGTTTTCCAAACTGATTTTTTCCTTTTCTGTTTTGGTTTTGATTGTGAGATGCTGCAAAGGCTTGGTTTTATTTTTCGGTTGGTTGGGTCATGACTTGTCGTCTTGTTTCTTCGTGTTGTATCATCGCGACGATTGTGTTGAAGGGCGGTAGTGATAAGAGGATCTAAGATTTTAGGTTTTCGAAGCTCGCATCGAGCCCTACCAGGAACTAATAGATTCGGTTTTGTTTGAGTTGCTCTTGGATGATCTCTGGTTTTGCTTGGTTTGTGTGATTTCTTGCTTGATTCTGAATGTGTGTACAAAGTTTAGTTGCTTCCCGTATAACTCTTGAACTGCCTCCCAAAGTTCCTTGGTCGAGTTGGAGTATATAAACAACTCCCCGATCTGTGGTTGCATGGAGTTCAAAATCCATGTCATTACCAAGTTGTCGGCGGTCTGCCACTCCTCCATCTTTGAGTCGTCGGTTGTTGGTTTTGTCGTCTTCCCCATGATGTGACCCAGTTTCCCTTTGCCACTGAGGGAGAGAGTAACTGAACGCAACCATGAGAGATAGTTCGTCCCATTTGGAAGTTGAGTGGTCAACCTCTGATGCGTGCTTCCTGCTCCTTCGGCCATGAGAAGGTTTGGATGTCACCTCTTTTTGCGTCAACCACTTCTCAAATTTGGAGATCTGAGGTCTTAGTGACCGGTGATGGTTTGGTGGGTTTTGATTTTGGGGTGTTTTTTTTTTGTAGTGAACGAGAAGACAAGAAGGAGGTGGTATGTGATGTTTGATGGTTTTAGTTTTCTGAGGTGACAATCAGAATTGTCGTCGGTGATGAAACACCCCTATCTGAGACAGTAAGACCCTAACTAGTGCTCTGATACCATATTAGAATTTGAGACTAGTTAATTATGGAACGGAATTTGTTTATTATTGTGTGTATTTTTTGTTACAAATACATGAGTATATATATAGAGTACAAAATATTGTTAATCTTGTGATTGTTTCCTTGTTTCCATGTTGGTACGTAGCCCGTTGTGTATTTTTATGTTGTCTTATTTGTTTGGTGAGAGATTTAGTTGGACTTGATTTGGAGTTGACGAGGTGATTGTGATCCAATCAAGTCTGAGGGACCAATATTTTAATAGACATTGACCTGGAAAAGTTGGCTGCAATTACCTGGATTTTTTATTTATTTTGTATGTAACATTGAAAACCGCCAGAAATGAATTCAGTGAGTGTATATTCATGTTTTAGAGCTGCAGTTGTGAGTTTTAAAGTTCAGTGTAAGATTGTTTCAGCGATTCCAACTGTATAACAATAACAAAGACAATACAGCTAAAATCCACAAGATGTACGAGTTTGAAAGTTCAGAATAACATTGCTTCAGCGACTCCAACTGTATTAAAAAGACAAAATAAATACAGCTAAAATCCACAAAATAAAAGAGTTTGGCCAATTCAGCTAACCTAAATTATGGAGTGATAATCACAAAATCCAGACTTAATCGAACATGTTCCCTGATTCGGCATACAGTAGCATGAAACAATGAATGTCGCAATCGAAGCACCTGTTCCAAGAAATGGATAAACTCCAGCTGGTTGGAGGTGTATACTCGTTGAAGTTTAACATGGGCAATATCGAACATGAAGATTTATTTTAAACGGCAGATCTCCGTTTGATTTTTTTTAAGGTCACTATTTCAATATCCTGTGTCGTGCCAGCAAAATGAAATTGCATAGAACTTGAAATTATATAAGTAAGGATTCAAAAAATAAAAAAATATATAATAACTTTAAGATTCCTAGAAAATAAAATGGCTTGTCGTATGATTCGATTGCACACGTTGCATGAAAATTTGTTCCATCTTGTTTTGTTAACGTTGCATGAAAAATTTCCCTTCTCGTTTTAACGCAGACACAACGCTTTGGTCGTACAGGCAAAGTCCTACATGGTTGGGATATGTATGGATGTTGTTGGTATTGACTAGAGCTTGCTTAATATACACTTTCACCAAATTCTTTGACACCGACCATGTCCCCCTCTCAAATACTTAGTCCTAATGAAAGTAGAGACTGACCATGTTTAACTTGTTAATCTAGATTTTCGTTTGTAACATTTAGAAGTCTGTTACGTTGATGAGAGTACGGGAAAATCGGGTTATTGAAGTTTCTCAGTAACCTTGATGTGTCTAACAAACACTGATGGTTAATCTGTGGCTTAAAAAAACACGATGTACCTCATTGACTCATTCATCAGTTGACTAGCTGTATCTGTTAGATCCTAACCTTGCTTACTGTTCTTAATTGTGTTTAGGGGAGGATTAGTGATGGATTGAGATGGACGGCTGAGATCGAGTGGGAGATAAGTATATAAAAGTTGGTTTTACTCTCTCTCCCTCACTCTCTCTCTCGCATTCTCTTCTCTCTCTCTCACTCTCTCTCTCTAGACTCGTCTCTCTCTCGACAGCAAGTGGAGGTCGGCGTCGTGTGGCGATCGGAGAGCTCGAGTGTTGTTGTGGAGTCGCCGGAGGAGCGAGGATCGTTGTTGCGTGAGGTTTCGCGAGGAGGCGCTCGCCGTTGTTTCTTCAAAGGCTTCTTCAAGCCTTAAGGTATGTCAAACTTGCTTTCAAGCTCACCTATTGTTAGTGTGGGGGTGGGAGCGGTCGACGGTAGGCCGTTTCGGGCTCGTCGGACCTGCACAGCCGTTTCTGAACTATAAACGGTCGACCGGTGTTTTGGTTCGGTCGACCGGTTATAGTGTATTTGGGGCAGAATCCCTCGCACCGGTCGAACGATGCCCTTTTGGGCGGTCGACCGGTTGTGCAATTTTTAGCGAGAGAAAACGTCCTGGGTATTTTCGGTCGAACGGGACCCCTTTGCCGGTCGACCGAAAGTACTGTTGTATGTCGGTTGGGGCGTTGACCATCTAAACGGTCGACCGCCTGTTTGACTCGTTCGACCGACGTTTAAGTTAACTTAATGGCCAGTCGACCGGAAGTGTGGTTTCGGTCGACCGTGATGTGAGGACTCTGGGTGAGTTCTACTGGTTGTTTTCGGTCGACCGATAGGGTTCGGTTGTTCGACCGTTTTACTGTTGATTGCGAAAATGGATTTCTACTGGTGCTTTTCGGTCGACCGGGACCCCTTTGTCAGTCGACCGTTTGGCGGGTTTTTCGGTTGGGCCAGTTCTCTGGGTGAGGATCGGTCGACCGGAAGCCAGGTTTTGTTCGACCGTTTTACACTGTTTTTTGTGTGTGTGTTGCTATTGATTGGCTAGAAGGCAACGGGTCTCCGACCCTTTTGGGGCGACGACACAGACATTCCGGCCCTATAGCGATTAATGGTGACACGTGGGTTGTGATTTGTGGCCGTGGCTCCGGCGAATGAGGCAAAGCCGTGGCTCCGGCGAATGAGGCAAAGCCGTGGCTCCGGTGAATGATGCAAAACCGTGGCTCCGGTAACACTGAGGCAATGAGGGGGTTGTGTGGCCGTGTTTTGGACCGACGGTGCCTTGTGTGCACGTGTGTTGGTGGGTTGGGGTGAGAGGACCCTTGAGACCCGTGTTGTTGGGCTATGGCCGGGAGAGAGGTCCCGGGAACTTAACGGGTGTTTCTGTTGTGGTGTTTACGTTTCTTTGCACATTTCATTTCTGTCCATATATGTGTTATGGTTTGGCATACTGGGTTTCCTCCTGGAAACTCAGGCATTCATTGTCTGCTTTCAGGTCGAGAGTGACGTTAGGTGGGTGGCGTCGGCGGAAGGAGCGCTCGAGACATGATCCTGCTTCCCTACATTTTGAGGTGGTTGTGATTACTTGTGTGTATTCTCTGTATATGATCTTTTGATGTAATCACATTCTTTTGTAAACTCGTTCACACACACACACACACACACATATATATATATATATATATATTATATGTTGGTGCACCAGTGTGTGTATTTCTTTCGTAATGTCCTCGTTGATTGTATGATTTTAATTTGAAATTTTCCGCTGTGTTTAAGGACGTTACAACTTGGTATCAGAGCGGTCAGTTTCAGTGTCTTCGTCCAATGGAACCACCCTTAGAGTTGTGTCAATCATGCATGCATTGTTCTCATTCATGTTTTGTGTCTCCTGTGTAGATGGCTCCGAGGCGTGTGAGACCCTCTCCCCGAGACCGTAGCACCAGTGATGAGGTGGGTGAGGGGAGTAGAGGTGAGGAGCTGAGGACGCTCCAGGGCACGCTGGGTAGATTGGGTGAGGTTCTCGAGCGCCAATCCGCCCAGGCTGATCAGGGAGGAGCAGGCGCAGTGTTGGATCGGTTTATGCGTCAGCATCCCCCATCCTTCGATGGTAGCGGCGACCCTGAGGCAGCAGAGGACTGGGTCTTTAAGATCCAGAAGATATTTCGGGCGATTGGGTGTCCTCCTGAGAGGAAGGTGGATCTGGCCACCTACGTGTTGGACGGCGGCGCAGCCAACTAGTGGAGATCCACTTCTGCTGTGGTGTTCGAGGACAGTGAGGAGTTGAGCGGGGAGGAGTTCCTGGTGGAGTTCAACCAGCAGTACTTTCCGCAGCACGCCCGCGACAGGAAGAGAGAGGAGTTCCTGGCTTTAGAGCAGAGGGACATGACTCTGGCTGCCTACATCAGCAAATTTCACGCTTTGGAGCGATACTGTCCAGAGATTTATGTGACGCAGGAGCAGAGGGCTCGGAGGTTTGTGCGCGGTCTGAGGCCGCAGTTCAGGGCCCGTGTTACCACGAGCACGCCACAGACGTTAGCAGACGCTGTGAAGTTCGCGACCATCATGGATCAGGATAGCCAGGACATTGAGGAGGCTAGGAGGTCGCAGGTGAAGACCGGAGTGCGTCCGGGGAGTCAGTTGTCAGGGAATCCGGGCAAGAGGCCTCGGGTTGACGGAGGTGGACCACCGCAGGCTGGGCAGTGCAGGCAGTGTGGTGGAGTTCATCCGGGACGCGGTTGCGGGCCCCGTTCTGGCGCGTGTCATGGTTGTGGCCAGCTGGGTCACTTTGTTCGTTCTTGCCCGAGTAGGCCGGGTGGACCTATTGTTCGGCCGGGATCATCCACAGCTGGTGGAGCTGGACCGAGTCGTTCTGCAGCACCACCCCAGCAGGGGAAGAGAGCAGGTCGCGTATTCACTATCCAGGCGGAGGAGGCTAGAGATGCGAGCACGGTGGTGGAAGGTACGCTACTTGTTGCAGATTTGGTAGCTAGGGTGTTGTTTGACTCTGGGGCCACACACTCGTTTATCTCTGAGCAGTTTGCGAGCGTGTTGGGCCGTACCCCTGCGATGTTGACTGCCACTTTGGAAGTCAGCACACCCCTGGGTTTGGTGGGCACTGTGGGGAGATTTTTTCCCGGCGCCACGATTGCTTCGGGAGACCAGGAATTTCTGGCTGACCTGGTCTTGCTACCGATGGTGGACTTCGATGTTATACTCGGGATGGATTGGTTGTCCCAGTACGACGTCCGAGTCTTGTGCCGTGATAAGAAGATTTTGATTCCGAGGCGAGGTTTGCCTGATCTTCTGATCAGAGGATTGAAGGACCGCGGGAGTCGGTTGATCGTTTCTTCGGTTAGAGCTCGGAAGTTGATTCAGCTGGGTTGCAGGGCTTTTGTGGCCACCTTGGTAGTTCCAGACCCAGAGTTGAGGAGGTTGGAGGACATCGAGATTGTTCAGGAATTTCCCGAGGTGTTTGCTGATGATGTCTCCGGTCTACCACCCCACAGAGAGATTGAGTTCGGCATTGATTTGGTAGCTGGGGCTACACCGCAGTCGAAGGCTCCGTACAGGATGGCGCCTGCAGAGTTGTCGGAGCTGAAGAAGCAATTACAGGTTCTGATGGATACAGGGTTTATCCGACCGAGCGTCTCGCCGTGGGGTGCGCCGATTCTTTTTGTGAAGAAGGACGGCTCGTTGAGGATGTGTATAGATTACCGGATGCTGAATAAGGTTACTGTGAGGAATCAATATCCTTTGCCCAGGATCGAGGACCTGTTTGACCAGTTGCAGTCAGCGAAGGTGTTCTCGAAGATTGATCTGTGATCTGGGTACCATCAGTTTAGGATCAGAGAGGCAGATGTTCAGAAGACAACTTTTCGGATGAGGTACGGGCACTTTGAGTTTCTGGTGATGCCGTTCGGGTTGACGAACGCGCCTGCAACTTTTATGGATCTGATGAATAGGACTTTCATTCAGTATCTCGACCGTTTCGTGATTGTCTTCGTGGACGATATTTTAGTCTATTCACCATATATGGATCAGCACCGGGAGCATCTGAGGATTGTACTTGGCATTCTGAGAGATCAACAGCTGTATGCCAAGTTTTCGAAGTGCGAGTTCTGGCTTCACAGTGTTGCATTTTTGGGGCATATCGTGTCAGGAGCTGGGATATCAGTGGATCCAGCGAAGGTCGAGGCAGTGACGCAGTGGAGAGCCCCGACGAGTGTGACTGAGATTAAGAGTTTTGTTGGATTGGCGGGTTACTACCGCCGGTTCATCAAAGACTTCTCGAGACTTGCTTCACCACTGACAACGCTGACGAAGAAAGGAGTGAAGTTTGTTTGGTCCCAGAATTGCGAGGACAGTTTTCAGGAACTGAAGAGTCGGTTGACGACTGCTCCAGTTCTGACTCTTCCCAGCGCTAGCAGAGGTTATGTGATTTACAGCGACACCTCAGGTGTTGGTTTGGGCTGTGTACTGATGCAGCACGGGCAGGTGGTGGCGTATGCTTCGAGGCAGTTGAAGGTGCACGAGAAGAATTACCCCACTCACGATCTAGAGTTGGCAGCCGTGGTTCATGCTCTGAAGATTTGGTGTCACTATTTGTATGGTGAGCGGTTCGAAGTCTTCACGGATCATCAGAGTCTGAAGTACCTGTTTTCTCAGAAGGAGCTGAATATGAGGCAACGCAGGTGGCTTGAGCTGATTAAGGATTTTGATTTCACCATCTCCTATCATCCGGGAAAGGCGAATTCAGTTGCAGACGCGCTGAGCAGGAAAGTGGAGGTGTCAGCTGCGAGTTTGTGTATTCAGGAGTGGAGGCTACTCGAGACATTGTCAGAGTGGAGGCCGTTCACCGAGAGCTCGGGGGGAGCAATGATTACGGGTCTTCGAGTGGAGCCGCAGACCGTCAGTCGAGTTGTCCAGGCTCAGCACAGGGATGAGGATTTGACTAGTCTGCTACAGTCAGCTGCCAGAGATGGGTCGGACTTCACTGTGGGAGTGGATGGAGGTCTGAGGTTCAGAAGTCAGATCTGGGTGCCGAAGGTCGATGCGTTGAGAGATGACATCATGGAGGAGGCACACCGAGCCAGATATTCCATTCACCCAGGGAGTACGAAGATGTATAAGGATCTGCAGCGGAACTTCTGGTGGCGAGGGATGAAGCGCGATGTGGCTGATTTTGTGGCTAGGTGTTTGGTTTGCCAGCAGGTGAAGATCGAGCACCAGAGACCAGCGGGACCGATGCAGAATATAGAGCTACCTGAGTGGAAGTGGGAGCACGTGACTACTCTACCTTTGGAGGGTCTTGCGAGATTGTATATTGAGGAGATCGTCAGACTGCATGGGGTGCCAGTGAGTATCATTTCAGATCAAGATCCGAGGTTCACTTCCAGATTCTGGGGGAGTTTGCAGCAGGCTCTGGGTACTCGTCTGAAGTTCAGTACAACATTTCATCCGCAGACAGACGGTTAGTCAGAGAGGACCATTCAGACGTTAGAGGACATGCTGAGAGCGTGCACTCTGGATTGGGCAGGGCACTGGGATGAGCACTTGCCGTTGATCGAGTTCGCCTACAACAACAGCTACCATGAGAGTATTGGGATGGCGCCGTACGAGGCTTTGTACGGGAGGCCGTGCAGATCACCGGTGTGCTGCAGTTAGTCGGGCCTGAGATTATACAGATGTATGCTGAGAAGGTTGATGTGATCAGGCAGCGACGGGCGACAGGTCAGAGCAGGCAGAAGAGCTACGCGGATAGGCGTAGGCGAGTATTGATTTTTGAGGTCGGCGATCATGTCTTTCTGAATATCTCACCGTCGCGTGGGGTCATGAGATTCGGGAAGAAGGGGAAGCTCAGTCCGAGGTACATTGGGCCGTTCGAGATTTTGGACCGAGTTGGAGAGGTCGCCTACCGGATTGCGTTGCCGCCACAGTTTTCTGGTCTTCATAACGTCTTCCACGTTTCGATGATGAGGAAGTACGTGTCAGATCCTTCTCATGTGATTCAGATTGAGGTTCCAGAGATCCAGCAGGATTTGTCTCTCGAGGAGAGACCGGTTGAGATTGTGGATCAGATGGATCACCAGCTCAGGAGGAGGACAATTCCTATGGTTAAGGTCAAGTGGCAACATCACTCTGAGCGAGAGGCTACTTGGGAGGTTGAGGAGGAAGTTCGGAAGTCGTATCCGGAGCTGTTTGGTAAGCACTGGATTTAATTTCGTGGGCGAAATTCTTTTAAGGAGGGTGGATTGTTAGATCCTAACCTTGCTTACTGTTCTTAATTGTGTTTAGGGGAGGATTAGTGATGGATTGAGATGGACGGCTGAGATCGAGTGGGAGAAAAGTATATAAAGGTTGGTTTTACTCTCTCTCTCTCCCTCACTCTCTCTCTCGCGTTCTCTTCTCTCTCACTCACTCTCTCTCTCTCTAGACTCGTCTCTCTCTCGACAGCAAGTGGAGGTCGGCGTCGTGTGGCGATCGGAGAGCTCGAGTGTTGTTGTGGAGTCGCCGGAGGAGCGAGGATCGTTGTTGCATGAGGTTTCGCGAGGAGGCGCTCGCCGTTGTTTCTTCAAAGGCTTCTTCAAGCCTTAAGGTATGTCAAACTTGCTTTCAAGCTCACCTATTGTTAGTGTGGGGGTGGGAGCGGTCGACGGTAGGCCGTTTCGGGCTCGTCGGACCTGCACAGCCGTTTCTGAACTATAAACGGTCGACCGGTGTTTTGGTTCGGTAGACCGGTTATAGTGTATTTGGGGCAGAATCCCTCGCACCGGTCGAACGATGCCCTTTTGGGCGGTCGACCGGTTGTGCAATTTTTAGCGAGAGAAAACGTCCTGGGTATTTTCGGTCGAACGGGACCCCTTTACCGGTCGACCGAAAGTACTGTTGTATGTCGGTTGGGGCGTTGACCATCTAAACGGTCGACCGCCTGTTTGACTCGTTCGACCGACGTTTAAGTTAACTTAATGGCCGGTCGACCGGAAGTGTGGTTTCGGTCGACCGTGATGTGAGGACTCTGGGTGAGTTCTACTGGTTGTTTTTGGTCGACCGATAGGGTTCGGTTGTTCGACCGTTTTACTGTTGATTGCGAAAATGGATTTCTACTGGTGCTTTTCGGTCGACCGGGACCCCTTTGTCGGTCGACCGTTTGGCGGGTTTTTCGGTTGGGCCAGTTCTCTGGGTGAGGATCGGTCGACCGGAAGCCAGGTTTTGTTCGACCGTTTTACACTGTTTTTGTGTGTGTGTGTTGCTATTGATTGACTAGAAGGCAACAGGTCTCCGGCCCTTTTGGGGCGACGACACAGACATTCCGGCCCTATAGCGATTAGTGGTGACACGTGGGTTGTGATTTGTGGCCGTGGCTCCGGCGAATGAGGCAAAGCCGTGGCTCCGGCGAATGATGCAAAACCGTGGCTCCGGTAACACTGAGGCAATGAGGGGGTTGTGTGGCCGTGTTTTGGACCGGCGGTGCCTTGTGTGCACGTGTGTTGGTGGGTTGGGGTGAGAGGACCCTTGAGACCCGTGTTGTTGGGCTATGGCCGGGAGAGAGGTCCCGGGAACTTAGCGGGTGTTTCTGTTGTGGTGTTTACGTTTCTTTGCACATTTCATTTCTGTCCATATATGTGTTAGGGTTTGGCATACTGGGTTTCCTCCTGGAAACTCAGGCACTCATTGTCTGCTTTCAGGCCGAGAGCGACGTTAGGTGGGTGGCGTCGGCGGAGGGAGCGCTCGAGACCTGTCCTGCTTCCCTACATTTTGAGGTGGTTGTGATTACTTGTGTGTATTCTCTGTATATGATCTTTTGATGTAATCACATTCTTTTGTAAACTCGTTCACATATATATATTATATGTTGGTGCACCAGTGTGTATTTCTTTCGTAATGTCCTCGTTGATTGTATGATTTTAATTTGAAATTTTCCGCTGTGTTTGAGGACGTTACAGTATCTCTCTGTTGGTATATCAAATTTAAGTGACGTACGCACCTAAGATTC